>JAODUP010001380.1:40000-60861 GCA_025642065.1 Paralvinella palmiformis | reverse complement strand
TATTACAGTTATCATGGAGACCAACAACACTTTATATACATGATAAATCACTAATAAATCATGATTATTTTATTATTAGAATATATTATTACAGTTGTCATGGAGACCAACAACACTTTATATACATGATAAATCACTAATAAATCATGATTATTTTATTATTAGAATATATTATTACAGTTGTCATGGAGACCAACAACACTTTATATACATGATAAATCACTAATAAATCATGATTATTTTATTATTAGAATATATTATTACAGTTTACATGGAGACCAACAACACTTTATATACATGATAAATCACTAATAAATGATGATTATTTTATTATTAGAATATATTATTACAGTTGTCATGGAGACCAACAACACTTTATATACATGATAAATCACTAATAAATGATGATTATTTTATTATTAGAATATATTATTACAGTTATCATGGAGACCCAACACTTATATATGATAAATACAATGATGATTATTTTATTATTAGCTTATTATTTGGGTTGTTTGGTTGTTGTTGTTTTTTTGGAGGGGGGGGGGAGTTTTGTAAGCAGAATACCTTTAGTTGGATTTTGATTTTATTTGTAAAGTGAAGACAACGTTATCACAACCAAGCAATATCATTATTACCTTATAACAAAGTGAGAAGATAAACTAACTACAAAGTACAGATGAGCAAACAATAAACAGTTAAATGATTAAATCTAACATATCTCCTATTATCTCACATATCCTCTTTAAGTTTTATTTATTTATAAACATTTAACACATGAACGGCAGTAAATAATATTGTATTTCCTACAAAATGACTCACTCGTTTCACAATTGTTAGTGTATCGTGGTACTAATTCATATTTCAGGGATAAAATCCCAACATAATCTTATATTTTATCTCTCATTCTCCCAATGAGTAATCAATCCAGGGATCGAAATTCTGGCTATAAAACTATCAAATTGTTAGAAGGTTCCATGTATTTGTGAGTTAACAATTTGGTAACTAGCAGACATTTGCTAGTTGGAATTTTAGTTATGATTTGTATGATAAATGTGCGTTCGTTCTGGATTGACGCTTGCACATATATTACTTACTCTAGTAGAACGACCAAAGTGGGTCAAAGGATCTTTGTTTGAGACAAAACGTGGGCTTATTAAATAATCATAAATGTGTTATCAACATATGTGTTTACAACTAACCGAAGAAGATCAAATATAGGAAACACAGACAATAGAGAACCAAAGCCTGTAACCTGAAGAGTAACAAGATGTAGGCCGCCTTTATTGTACCGTAAAATGAGCTATGATGACATCCATCCATCTCTGAATGTCATAAAAAAGGTTATGAGTATTGTATTATTCAAAGATATATATCATGCTTTTAGTATATATTAGTTCCACGCTAATTGTTATTCATTATAGTAGAAAGGCAATTAATTATATAATGGACAATCGTTGTTGATAAGTTGTGATCAACCATACAGTTTATTGTTTACATAATAATCTAGCTTTATTCCTACATATTCCCTTCTTTCCTGAAACATTAATAATAGTCCACCGTCTTTTAATTTTATATATCAATCACAACAAAGTTATATTTTATCGACCAGACCCCGAAGATATTAGTTAAAACGAGTTAGTGAAACAAAATAATCATCAAATATTTATATCACCAAATAAATTCTAAAATTATAAGTGAAGTACTCTCCTTGAACTGATTTTATGTTAATGATCTAAACTACTTGAAATATAAACCTGCTGCAGTGAAAGGAGGAGTGGACAATCATCAAATTGGGAGTTGGCGAGATTAGACTAAAATAGGTTGTTACCCGTGTCAGATAATGGAGTCAATATTTTAGGAAGATCTAATAATAAAACCTCAAAGTAAATAAACACTGATCACATTGTTTGTTATGGAATCTGGTAATGGATTAAAATAGTTGGCAAGTTTTTAGATCAAGATACGACGTATTCTGAAGAATTGATCATTTCAAGAAGCACTTAGGAAACCATATTTTGTTTAGTTCTTGGTCTAAATATTTAACACAAAATAATAATTGTGATTATGTTTATAGATATTGAAAGAAGATCAAGTTAGTGTATAATTGTACTGTTTATTGGTTTAGGTATCTCGTGGCTCTGAGCTGATAAGATAAGATCATATTTAAAAGAAATATTTCTGAAAAGGAACAAGTAACAGTGATGGCTTAATGATATCTGGACACTGACATATGACAACAGCTGGTAATGATGTTATAATGACATCTAGAATATGACATGCAACAACAGCTGACTATGAAATTATCATGGTTGACAGATACTGACATGTGACAATAGCTGGCAATGATGTTATAATGGTATGTAGATACTGACATATGATAATAGCTAGCAATGATGTTATAATGTTATCAACCACTGACATATGACCACAGCTAACTTTAACGTTACAATGGTATACACGTGAGAACAGCTAATACTGAAATTATAATGTTATCTAGCCACTGACAATGATGTTATAGTGGTATCTTCACATTGACATATGACAATAGCTAACAATGATGTTATAATGTTATCAACCACTGACATATGACCACAGCTAACTTTAACGTTACAATGGTATACACGTGAGAACAGCTAATACTGAAATTATAATGTTATCTAGCCACTGACAATGATGTTATAGTGGTATCTTCACATTGACATATGACAATAGCTAACATGAAATTATGTTGAATAAAACCAATTCACTTTCTAAGCATAGTTATATTTTACTAGAACATACTATATAAATATAATATATATATATATATATATATATATATATATATATATATATATATATATAGTCAAGTCAGTCAGTGAGTCAATCAGTCAGCTAGTCAGTCAGTCAATTAATTTGTCGGTCAGTCAGTCAGTTAGTCGGTCAATAATTTAGATATACTTAGCGCTGTTTACACTTGGAAGAAATGCTTGATGAGGTAGTCTGTGAGTAGATAAGTCATGATTATATGTCACATCCCACTTACATGGGCAAGAGTGGTAGTCGAACCTGGACATGAAGCACTGAACAGCAGTGCGCTATCAAGTAAGCTATGGTAGAGTTTAATAGACACTGACATTATAACCAGATATGCATGTATGTCTGTGTGTGTGTCCGTGCGTGCGTGTGTGTATGTGTGTGTCCGCACGCGTGTACGTGTGTCCGTCTGTGTTGTGACTGTGCCCCCCCCGCGTGCACGTATATGCGCGCGTGTGTGTGTGTGTGTGTGTGTGTGCGTGCGTGTGCGTGTCAGTGATTGTCACCTGGGGGGGGGGGGGGTAGCCAACGCCAATATTATTGTTCATAAGATAAAATAAGATAAAATGTATTTAAGCTCGGTAAAGAATACATACAAACATTAGCTGGAAGCTATTAACCGAGTGATGATCAAGGTGAAATTGTGAGATGATGTGAGATGAAAATGATATGCTGATAGATGAATAACTAGATATACATATATACAGAGTCAAACTAGACTTACATAAACATTAAATACGACAAGAAGTATGTTCTGGTATTGGAGGCATATTTGTTTGTTTGTTGTTTTTGTTTAACTTTGAGGCATAATATATTTTATGTGGTTGACATTCAGCGACTATCTAAACATAATACTATCTGTAAAATATTGATCATTACTTTCTTGTGTATATTACAACCATACTTTGAGTATAATGTCAAAATAATTTCAAAAGCTAAACGATAAGATACACACGACGTATACAAACAATATAACCGTAAAACACATATAAAACACAAACGTAATCTAAAACACTTGTTTATTTTTTTGTAATACAAGTTTTTTAAAATTTAACTATAATATTTTAACCTGAAAATGTTCACTTCTTTAATACCTTTCTATAAACTAAGTATATGTATCTGACTCAATATATGAGATATTTGCAGAAGATTAATGTAAATCTCTATTATTTTGAAAAGTACTATTTTGTTCATGGGAACAAAACTGGGGTGGGGGGAGTCATTACTTGTTCATCAACGAGATAAGGTAGTTAATACTTACATTACACGTGGATAATAAAGTCAAAAATAATTTATTATATAAAATTAAACCCCGAAACACAAAGATTTTGAATCAATTTATAAAAATTAAACTGATGTGGATCGGATGGTTCTAAAGTAGTATCACGTCTCAATAATATACTGTCCTGGATCTAGTTATTTCAATTTCTAGGTGAATGAGTAATTGAGTGAGTATCTGATCAGTTAATTGATAGATATATAGATAGATAGATAGATAGATAGATATGTAGATAGATAGATAGATAGAATAATTGATTGACTGATTTATTTATTTATTTATTGATCACTGTGAATCATTGTGTGATTCAGTGAGTGAGTGTTTAATTGAGTCTATGAGTGTTTTAGTACTAAATTTATTACTAGTTATGTTCTGGCCTGTTACAGGACACCCGGATAACTCTAATTGGGTAGAGAAGTGCGTTATAAACCATCATGTCAGAGTTCGAATCCTAATAGTACCTGGTCTTGCTGAATCTTTCCCTCACAAATGTGACTAGGATCAAGGCTAAACAAACAACTTATGCATTGGCCTGATACATATAGTTAAAAGGCTATTAGATATGAACAAATATTTGAGTTGTATTATAACTAAATTCCAAAATATGTTGTATACTGAAGTATAAACTCCGCTAAAGTACAGGTCAACGCAATATCCCTCTTTGGCCCGTCGTGTTCTCCTGGGCATGACATTTTGTCTTACTTTCTCCTTTCCTGTTCCCAGGTTGTTATATGTTTTTATCATAAAGCCATCTCCTATCTGAGATAACATCTTTAAATAAACCCCTAGTGTTAAGCAATAGAGAGTAGACCTTCAGGCCTCACCCCTAACACTCTAATGAAACTACGGAGAGTAGACTTTCAGACTGTATGCTTATCACGCTAATGAAGCTCTAAATAGTAGACATTCAGACTGTACACTTATCACTCTAATGAAGCTATAGAGAGTAGACCTTCTGACTGTACATTTATCATTTTAGTAATGCTACAGAGAGTAGATCTTCAGACTCTACACTTATCAGTCTCGTGAGGGTAAAGAGAGTAGACCTTCACACTGTACACTTATCACTCTAATGAACCTATAGAGAATAGACCATCAGACTCTTGTCATTTATCACTCACTAAAGGAATCACTTAATAGTAAAATCTCATTACGTTATTACTGGCGGATCGTATGGAGCCACTCCATGATAAGGTATAATGCGTTAGGCCAAGTGTGATGGACCTTTGTACAAAGTGCATTTAGCACTAATGACAAAAGACGGACGGGTACACATGGTCAGCCAACCCCGATAACACACACACATACACACACACATATACACAAACACACACACACACACACACACAGAGAGAGACCACTACTTATATAAAGTCATACACAAATAGACACACGACTCTAACTTCCCTTTGATATCATATATATTGTTTGAATACACAACTAAATCAAGTTAGGACTTTATCTGACACTTCGTGTTATAAACGCCATTATTTCCTGACAAGAATTACTATATTACTAATACTATTAGCTAAATGGTTAAAACACTGGAATTTGACGTGATATTCTGAACTATTTCTGGAGAGTAAATAACTTTATGTTCGTGGACGCGTGCTTTTGGTGACACGTAATACTATTTTATGAAAAACCAGTCTCTCTCTCTGTATGTGTGTGTGTATGTGTGTGTTCTAAGTAGATCAAACAGTATTATTCAGGAATCAACACACAACTCAAATCAGAAAACAGACCAGCTACCTTCAGGAATCAGTAAATCTCAGCTCTCGTCGTGTCTTTTACTCGGCCCTTGATGATATGACAGCAGGCTCAAGGGATACGTTACTTGTGCCGCTGGTAATTACCTATCACGGTTTCTTTCCACAAAATGCGACCAACAGTGGAATAGTTCCATCAACGTGTTACCAAAGGGTCATTATTGTTCAGGGACGAGACAAGTAATGTATAGTCTGTATGAAAAGAATATAATTCTCATGGTAATATATGAACCTATCTTTACGGAACTGGTTAACTCTTCAGCCACTTTTCACCCACTTATTTCTTGGACTTTTTCAGAATTTTTGGAATGAAACATGGGTAACTTGTATTTCGGGGAATATCCCCAGGCTGTCGCTTGTTTAGTACAGCCTGATAAAAAAACAGCCAAGGTTTAATCCCTATATTTATATAATACGCAAGACCCCTACAATATTATTCAATCTACTATTGAAAGGATCTCTTTACACTTTATTAAATATTCATCTCCAGTTGGTGGTATATACACATCCTGTCAGACATTTCCTGGAAAACATATTTCAACTACATTTTTCATGGCGACATCCAGGTTTCGATTTTTTTTTCTCATCTGAAGCCGACTGCCGGAAACGAAATTTCTTTATCCCATTCAACATTGATGGTTTGACGTAATCGCCATACACAATCTCTCTAAGCTACTGAAATATGTTTATTGAAATATTTTTACTGAAAAGTGGTTTTCTGTGAAATTATATTGTGGATGTTAATATTTATTACTAACTATAAAATCAAATAAATATTTTAAATGTAGATGTTAATATAGAGTTACCCATTAGGCTTTGGGAAACCTTTTCACCACCAGAGAGCTCCAATTTTCACCTTTCGATAATTTGACATTCTCTCCACACTTTATCCCACTAAGATTCTTTGTATGGGAATAATGTTGCTGTTTGGAATTATTGTTACCTTCCAATGATTAAATACAACTGTTATCGTATGTTATAATGCTCTAACTATTAGACGTAACTCTATATAGTAATTAATTTACAAGTTTATTTTATTATAATTTTTGTTGTGTAAAATGTTTTCAACATTCTGGTTCAAATATATTATTTGTTATTTTGGATATTTATGAGCTAGTTGTCACTTAAATATTTATAACATAATGTAAAAGACTTAAAATATGTTTGAATTAATTATCATCCTAATTTAACTGATGTGGTTATTTATAATAATTTCGACAAGACAATGGTTATAGATTACCTAACTGTTACAGACTGGCATTAAATCACGTCCAAACAATATAATATATCATAACGTGTTCATATAAAGCATTCCATGAACCATAAAATAACGTGTTTTTTTCTATTCAAACAACAACCATTTACAACTTAGTTTCTCGTATCAATTATATAATTCATTCAAAGTTTGTTTCATGCTAAATCTGGTAAAGCAAACATTTATCTAAATAATAAATAATAAATCTATCTAAAATATAAAACAATCCAGAATGTCAGAGTTTTATAGTCAAACTATGTACTTCTAATAATATCTATATTTAAACAAAGCAGTACCTTATTATAACCATCAGTCATCTTCATCTACATCAATATTAATAATTATCTGGTAAATGACTACTTTTAATAACTCCATAGAACCTTCATGTTTATGTTGCAAATTACATCTGTACCAATTATACCAGAATAAAAAAAAACAGAAAATACAAACACTGGCAAAGGTTATCGATATTCCATTTTTGATAATAAACTGACAGTTTGATAGCCAGTCAAACAGTTAGTACCGACCCATCCCAATCGTAACGAACGGGAACATCCGGTAACCGTACGTAATCATCCGACCAACTCTTCAGGATTTTATTTGTCCGCTCCGGTCCTTTGTGTCCTTGATGCAAACCGGGCTCGTTCCGGTTAGCAGCAAGTATAATATTAGAGTTCTTGGTTACCGCTTGGATGTTTGCGAAAACGGTAAACATATTATACTTCTCGCAGTAATAGACATGCCACATTGTCCACATAGTATCTTGTCTGTTTTGTCTCTCAAACATTTGATACCAACCGGTAATTGTTGTCGCCTTGGGAACGTAGGGATGAAAGTTGGCGTCCCGCTTTACGTCATGATACCAATCCTGAAAATTCATCCATGATTTTGGATGCGGTGCATATCCCCAAGAACCGAGCAGCTTGAATAAGAATACGGTTTCAATTTTAGGTCGATTTATCGGTCTTCTGTTATTAGCATTGGCTACACCTTCGCCCTGTAAGGTATAACCGGCTATATCATTCCTGGAACCATATTTCTCGTGTACTGCTCTCAGCCAACGATAGGCATAAGGTGATACACTAAGATCATCCTCTAGGAACAGCGCTAGTTCATTGGTTCCTGGACGAGGGCGCCACGTGTCGATCCACTGACCATAGATGCCGACGTGCCTTTTTTGAACGTGGACACGCGTTTGACCCCGAGACCAAGAGAATCCCTGCGCTGTCTTTAGTGTCTCAGTGTGGACCGTGTCTTCTGAATCAGTATCACGTTTCCCGTTCTTTTTTCCGGCCTTTCTGTCGATCCAGATCTCTAGTGATGCAGTGTTTCCATCCAATTCGAGACTCTCCAAAGATTGCAATAATTTCCCTAGTGATGCCGCTCTGTTATACGTCATCACAATGACACGTAGATCAACCTCTTCCGGATACTCGCAGCCAACTCCCGGATTACAATCAACGACATGAAGCTGATTGATTGGATTTGTACGTTTCAAATACCATGGTATAATCAACACCAACACGGTCAGTCCAAGTAAAATTGTATAAACCTTCGATATCTTCATGGTTCTGAAATAATATGTTGAAGGGGAAACAAGGATTGATCACATTTAAGATGAAATGCTCAGATATGATAAGTGCTGAGGCTTAACAAACTAGTCAATAACTGATTGACTCACTAGTCAATAACTTATTGACTCACTAGTCAATAACTGATTGACTCACTAGTCAATAACTCATTTACTCATACACACAGATCATTACATTACTGGATAAAAGCACACTAAAATAAAGGCGTTAGTTAGATATATTATTACATTTCATGTTTATGTATCGTTACATATTATATTTATATTTGATCTAATACTGGTATCAATTTAACTCTATCTAGAACTCGACGCATTTGACAATCTAGTAAATAAAACCTTTCTAAGTATATTTACATTTTCGAGAGTATGTTAATGCTATTACTATCATGGTTACATTTATTAATATTAAGAAAACTTTTTCATGTCGTGTTGCTAACCATTTTTTTTAGGTGTTTTATATTGCAATCGTCAATTGTAGGCCTAAATTCATAGTTATGCAGACACTACAAATGCTATCATGTTAAATTGCTTAATTCGCATTCAAGAAAAGATCTATAATTATGGTTTAAGTAATTTGAGCCGTTTTTATGACATAGTAATGGAGATACTCTTCAAGGTCAAGTGTAGTTATTGTTCGACACATAACTTTACGCCTACTGGTATTTGACGTAAAGTATTATTTGGAATCTTTTAAGTTTGTGTGTGGAGGATAATATAGTTGAAAGCTATAAATTTATCTAATTATGTTTGGACTGTAAATAAATAATGTTTCTCAATTAGAGTTAGACGGATAGCTGTAAAAATGATACGTTTTCACTTTCTGTTTAATCGCATATTGGAAGAATTAAAAAAAAACTTCAGCAGCCAATAATATATTTTCTTTCGAGTGTATCATAGCAAACAAAATAAGATGAAGGAAAACAGTCTGTAGTTTAGCTCTTCTTTCTTTCTTCAGCAATGCATTTCTGATGAAACAAAGTACACCAATTGTTGAATCATTCAGACGGGATCTGAGTTTTGTAGCAAATAATCCACATATACTGAATGACTAGCAGTGACTCATAAAGAGCTTGCAAGCTGGCATGCCGCTTTCCTAATGTCCCTTAGAGCTGATATTAGTTTTACAAGGCCTTTTCTTCTAAGATATGGAATACTGGATGATTGGGTAGTCAGTTAGAGTAGGTGCTGACTTGGTTGATTGGTCCAGCTGTTTCTCCAAAAATAACTCCCCCTCTCTCTCTCTCTCTCTCTCTCTGTGTTGGTAGTTGTTGTTTTTTCAGTCACAGAAGCCACAAATTAACTTTCAGGTTCCAATTCAGGCTCTTTCACCCTAATCAACCTTTGAAACAAATTTATAAAAAGAAAGTACACCTGATTTATTTTTGTACATTCACCAAAGGTGTCAGTTTAGGCATCCAGCAGATATATTGGATCATATAAGTATTCAAGAATGTGAATTTGAGCTTTGCCCCTCCTCTCCTTAGTTCTGTTCTTTGGAGGAATTCTTTGGAGCATGGACACCTTTTTCACTTTTCCCATTACGTCAGAAATGGACTATTGAAGCTTCAGAGATTTAGATTGAGCATCAACCACATCCAGGGCATCAACGTCAGCTACTTCTACATCATTTTCTGCTTCCTAAGTGTCAGCTTGCTTTACATATAAAAGCTTCATTACAGCGATAACCACGCGCAAGCCAAAGGTTGTGGATCCAACAGATCAATTATGTTCCAAATTAGAATCTCGAAACCAAATGTCTTCATCACAGTAGTTCCATATGTAGTAGCTTCAACAACGTTCTCCAGTTCCTCTATCGTTTTGGCTAGAGGCCATTATCACAGTTACAGTCGGCTTCATGGTGATTGAGGCTAAGATTCATGTATCTTTTGTTTCTTTTGTTTTTGTACTCATCAAGTGTGATATAGCAGGCTGTTCTCACCACTTCTGGCTTTCTAATATTTCCCTTTGTCTCGCTTTATAGTTGGTCAAAGAAACCTATAACGTGATTTCTGACGTCTTTCTCTAAGCTTATATTCGCTGGCTCGAAATACATCTCTCATCAACTAAATTCCACCAGTTTCATACCTACTTATAGGTGTGTACTTATACCTGTAGTACACTTTTAATTGCTGTGTGTTTTCATAACCAACAACAATTATTGGTGTAACATCATGGCCGGTTAACGATTTGATTGATGATTGGGAGAATTGGTGTTATAAACAGTCTTTGCCTGTAGTAAGTGTAAATTTATTATCATACATGTTAAGTTTGGAAATGCCAACGTGGGAGATTTATACGTAAATCGGACGGTCTCGGAAAATCTGGCATTATACGTAAATAAGGGATTTATACATAAATCAGGTGATCTAAGGTAACAAAATACTTTCCATGATAGCGAATACCAAATTTTATTATTACTCAACAGTTTATATGAAAAAGATCAACAGAAAAGAAAAACTTTCATGTCGCCAAGATGGATTTTCAAAGGATTCCTTGTGTACTGAAAGAAAATAAAGTGACATAAATAAATAATATCAATGGATTTTCCTTGGGATTCCTCGAGTACTAAAATAAAGTACTGACATAAATAAATGATACCAATATATGTCTTTACACTTTACACAGTAACAATAAGAAGCTTAGGCAATATGTGAATCAATAAGTCATACGAAAAAGGAAATTTATGTAATTACTAATCAAAATAATTCAGTTATTGCAGTTCAATGACAAAGCTCAGCTAGACATTTAAAATGGTATAAAATGATCGTATTCACTAAATTAAATAATTTACAATTGAAAAAAATCAGTAAATACCTGATCGTTTCAAATATGTTCGCTCCTGTGCCGATATTGTAGATCGGTATATCGACAAATCGTATCACTGCCCTGGCGATCTCTGATCACTTTGACGAGTATCACCAATATCTTTTCGCCGCCCTGGTCGTTACTTTCGTCAGACAGCAACGAGACGAGGGGGCAACGCTTTCTTGACGATCATGGTGATTTTCAGACGGTCCGACGTGAACTTTCCCGCAATCTCGCTATCGGGGATCAACTGATTGGCCAATTTCGTGAAATGATCATCCATCTGAGTCACCCATTCCGGTTGATTTTTTGCAGCGTATTTTCTTTTCTTCGCAAAACTAGCACACGGCGCGTTTCGCCATAATATCATCGTTTCAGAGCAACGCACAGCGAATCAGACGCCTTTAACGCTTGATTTACAGATCACGTGGGGGGAACAGCCAATCAAATTCGATTTAAAGCGGCAAGCCCAGACACGTTTACTTTACAGAGACCATGTGCAAGAAATACGTAGTGATTACGTTGCAAGCCCAAGCGTGTTATAGAAAACGGCCAATCATAATTAATTTAAATTGTTTTCACATAGGTTTCGTTGAAGTTGCGGGGGATCGGGTTTCCCGCGCGGGAGTGCAGGATATTTGATGTGATTGCGGGAGTCTCCCGCTGAATGCGGAAAACTTAGCATGTATGAGTTTAACTGTCGAGCCTATGATAAAACAGTAAACAACAGTGACTGTGATGAAGGTGTGGAATGCGATATATGTCAACACTGGTATCATATATCTTACAAGAAAGTTACATTAAACGCATACCAAGATATGAAGCTAGACTACAATGGTTTTGTTGTAATTTTGGCGTTAGTAATATCTTTATGGCTACAACATAAAGATGTCCTATGAGGTGAACAATTGAGTAGAAGCTGCAAAGAAACCTATAACAGGGATGCAGAAGACAACGAACAAGAAATGTGAAGAAATTACAAAGATAGAAGCAAGCAGAGTCGATTGTAAAGTGATGGCCGGCTAACGATTTGATTGATGTTAGGGAGAATTAGTGATCACCCGTACGTGCCGCTTAACGGTTTGTGGCCAACCAATTGTGGGGTCAAATCTCCGACTGATTGATGTCCGAAAGAAGTTGGTGGTCACCCGTTCCGATTTGTGGCCAGCCGGTTGTTGGGATCGGACGGGTGTAGATGTCATAGCCACGGGGTTTAGTTGGGTTTGTACGGTATTAATGTTTTTAGTGGGGGGATTGTTCTTGACTCAGCCAGGTCAGTGGTGATTGGACCAGGTGACCATGGGGGAGGGGTCTACAGACAACAACGCTGACGGTGCTGGGGGGACAATTCCCTATATATATCTTAACTTTTGTAGATTTGTTTGAGTGGAGTTTATAGGGTAGAATGTATAGGAATAAAGTAGATTCGAGACTACATGAGTTATGAGTTTTGAAAAAGAGATCTTAGCTAAGGTCGAGATCCGGGACAGACAGCACAGCCGACCGCGTCCCGGATCTCGGTACTTTTCACCTAAAATAAGCACCATGACAGTAATAATGAAGAACGTATATCCTAAACATCACATAAATAACAGATAGATTAGACATAATAGAGAGAGAGAGAGAGAGAGAGAGAGAGAGAGAGAGAGAGAGAGAGAGAGAGAGAGAGAGAGACAGAAGCAAGATAGGTCGACAGAGGAGCCGAAAAAGAAGAAGGAAGAGCATCAAGAAATAGAAGCAAGATTGAAAGAATTGATGGATGTCAATAAAAGAAATAAAAGAAAATATAATCATACATGGAATAATGGGAAGTGATACAAAAGAGATACAAAAGAACGATATAAGGATGATCTCTATTGTGTCATGACTATGTGTCACAGACAAATGAATAGCAAGACACTTGACGAAAGCGTCATTATCAAAGCATTTCGTCTGGGAAAAAGATTCGACAAACAAGAACACTCGGCCCCTTTTTGTAAGATTTGATAGTGTAACTATAAAGTATCGAGTACTCCATGCTACATCACTACTTAAGAGTAATAATAATAATAATAATAATAATAATAATAATAATAATAATAATATGTTATATTTATATAGCGTCATATTCAGCTAGTAGCTGCTCTAAGGTGCTTTACAATATTATTTACAATAGTATTATCCCTGACTCAGACCTGTTTCCACCCAGCACATATCTCAACTCCCAATGGAGCATACAACGCATGTTGCCATTATAGGCGCAAAACATTACTCAAACACAAAGCCAGCGGGTCCTGTCAGGTACTCATTTTTATGGATGTGTGAACCAGTTGCCACATGACAGCATTGCAGCTAACGGAGCTTCTAACCCGCTACCGTTCGGCTAAGAGTCATACGCTATAACTAACTGCGCTATCACGTCTCGACAATGATATAATGAGACATTGCAATCTAGCAAAACATGACACCTCAACAAAGAGAGCAACAACCAGAACTGTCGATTGAAGCAAAACAAATGAGAGAAAACTATAATTCGAGATACTATGTGTATCGAGTACGAGGCCCACCAGGAGGAAAGAGAATTAGAAAGATGAAGATATATTAAAGAGAAAGTCGAAGAGTACTGTAAATAAGTTAGCCAAGCACCATAGCACACATAATGTAAATACGAATGCTGATGTTCTTACAAACAATATGGCAGAGTTTGAGATGACACAGAAGATAAGCCAGACATACAAATTATCACCGAAATGAAACCAAAATCAGCCAGATATAAGTTAACCGAGGCAGAGCTTAGGCTGAGGGGGGGGGTATGATATGTACTCCAACCTGGAGTCGGATACTGGCAGAGGCATAGTAATCTAAAGCAAGAAATACCTACACACTAGAGAGGAAATCATTGAAACATCTAGTACTTACCAATGAGGGGGGGGGTTAATAGCATTAATTATTTGTCGCTATTAGAAAAAGGCGACCACGGGTTACTCAATTTTAATTTCAACTGTTACATTGCAAGAAGGCATCAAGTGAGAAGACGTTTTTATTTATGAAAAGGTGACTATAATAAGATGTTCAAAGGACATTTTTGGGGAAGAGTGGTTGCTAGAATTAAATGGAATGTAGAGTTTGATGGCATAATGGAAATACCTATTGAGTAAACTTAGGGATATTTCATTGGCATGTGTGCCTAGTAAAATGATTGACAAATATGCAGAGGCCCATAAGCACCAGAGAACTAACATAGACAAATTAACAAGAGAAGCAGAAAGAAAAAACATCGAATGTGGCAGAGATATCTGGAAACGAAAGATCCGGTCAAATACAAAGAGTATACGAAGCAGCGGAACAAAGTAAGGGCCAAATCCAGAAAGATGCACAGAAGTCCATAGCTAAGGATGCAAAAACAAATGCCAAGAAATTCTGGAGATGTGAAGTCAAAGATAAAAACTTCAGTGGGGATATCGGACCTTAAATCAGAGACAGATGATGGTAAGAAATTACTGGTGAAAGAAGATGTACACAAGGTTCTAACACTGTCAGGTTTCTTTTCATCTGTATTCATCAGAGAGGCAACCACAGAAATACCAGAACTAGAAGAAAACATAATTAGGAAACCAATTACTGAAAAAAGGGTGTCAAACAATAAGATCCCGAAGAAAACTAAAGAAATTAAAAAATGATTAAGCCTCTGGTCCAGATTGTCTGCATCCACGTATTCTGAAGGAACTCCAAGGGGAGATGAATAAGGCACTGTTTATCATTTTGAATAAATCACTGAGATATGGGACATTACCAAATGACTGGAAAACTGTTCATGTTAGTGCCATATAGAAGAATGGATGTACACCAGAGCTAAGCATCCATAGACCAGTGAGTTTAACATGTATAGTATGTAAGCTACTAGAATCAGTTGTAAGGGACCAAGTTTGACAATAATTTATTCTCAGCAAAGCAGTTCGGGGTTATAGGAGGTACATCGACAGTACTACAGTTACTAAGAGTAATTGGTTAATGAACTGTAATTCTAGACGAAGGTGGATGTATAGATGTAATCTACATGGACTTTAAAAGAGCATTTAATACTGTTCCACACCAAAATATCCAACTATGGGATAAAGAGGAAGGTACTGGAAATGGATAAAGATCTTCCTGACAAACAGAAAACAGGAAGTGGTAGTGAATGGTTCATTCCCAAGGTGGGTAGAGGTGCTGAGCGGTATCCCACAGGGAAGCGTATTGGGACTGGTCCTATTTGTTCTGTTTATCAACGATCTGCCGGACAGCGCTAAATCCAACATATATCTGTTTGCAGACGACACAAAATATTCAGGGAGATTGCTTCACGGAATGATCAGGATCAGCTACAGCAGGACCTCAACTCATTACAAGAATGGGAAACCTCATAAGTGTAAAATAATGATGATCAGAAAGTACCCACAGACAGACAATATTATTTGGACACTCAAGAACGATAAAAGAGCAAAGGGGTCATACTGCATAAAGTCAACCAAGAAAAGGATTTAGGAGTGACCTTCGATGAGAGACTAACCTCTAAAGAGCATATATTGGAGAATGTTAAGAAAGCAAATCAGACCATGGAATTAATTATAACTAATAGTAGATCCTTCAGTTATCCTTTAGATGGTTATTTAAGGTTATGGTCTTCCAACATCTTCAATATACACAATCTGTCTAGTCTCCGTTCAGGAAGAAGGATATTGTAACCATAGAAAATGTCCGAAGGGGGGTGGCTATAAAGATGTTACTTGGATGTGAAATGCAGCTGTCAGTAAATAACAACAATACAAGAGGACACCGCTGTCAGTAAATAACAACAATACAAGAGGACACCAGCTGTCAGTAAATAACAACAATACAAGAGGACACCAGCTGTCAGTAAATAACAACAATACAAGAGGACACCAGCTGTCAGTAAATAACAACAATACAAGAGGACACCAGCTGTCAGTAAATAACAACAATACAAGAGGACACCAGCTGTCAGTAAATAACAACAATACAAGAGGACACCAGGAGAAATTATATAACAAACAAAATAAAACCAAAATAAGACAATCTTAGTTTATACATGGAACAGTTTTCCAGAATATTTTGTCGAAGCGCCAAGTATTAACTCCTTTGAACGTAGATTTTATCAATTCTGATAAACCAACCCGTTTTGATCACGAGTCGCAGAAAAGACAGTAATCTGGACATAGGCGCCATGTAGACCTGTATTCATAAACTACATAAGGTAATGAAAGATTATTATCAGATCTATAGGCCTCTGGCCCAATGAAATAAGTACTGATAATTATCTATGCTCATTTTGCTTATGAATAATAGTTGTATGCTTTTGTAAAGCGCAATGGGTTAGAAATGCTCATCCTACAAATGGTTAGTACCACAACAGTGGATATCATGAAACATACAAAAATTGCAAATGGTACAAAACTTAACATTGGCTTCTGCTCACCCGAAGTCAACTATCAACTTGTAAATACACATAATGTCATAACATTATGAAACTTGTTCATCATAATATAGAATGATATTACACTTTATGGTATATTTGTCTAAATATACTCGAAGCATCCAAATCAGGAACATTAATTTTGGATTCTACCTGATACATCACACCAGGGATTGATAATAGCTTCATATGTAGAGATAATTTAGTCTTTGCTATTGAAGACCAGTGTTTCTCATATAATGCATGTTCTCAAATAAGCACTGAGGTGACATGACAGCATTGTTACCATATATGTTAGTTCATAAATAAACATGTGTATGACTAGGATTATTGACCAATAGCATGTCAACTCCTGGAGACTTCATTGCAAAATAAGTACCCTGACATAAGCACCAAGTCATTATAATGACCTGATTTACTGCATTTAAAACTTACATTGTTATTTTTGAGTTTATATTGGAATTCTTTCTTGAAAGGCTTTCCCCGGTATGACATATGTAATAGCTGTACCTGGTTGTTAACCATAAATTAATTACGATTAAGGTGTTGGTGTATTTGCTGCTGAACACTTCAAAGTAGAGGAGTTTCTCTAGGAGTAAGTTGGTGGCGAATTTCCAAAGAAAGAGGGGAAAAAACAAGAGAAAAAGGAGAAATGATGATTCTATTTGTTTTATTTGAGACACGGGAGGCAGCTGTCTCTCTGATATAATTACTACATTATTTTCACTTCTGCACAAACGCGAAAATGGTTCGGTTTTGTTTAATTATATCTATTGCTGATTCTGCTTACGTTAATCAGAATAAAAAGTAGATCACTAAAATTTACTATGCTCTAAATCTGCTGATGTATTATCTATGTTGGCTACTGCAGTGACATTTAGCTTTAAAAATTAATTTTATTTCTTGTTCAAGGCATGGAGTGAACTGAATCGATCATTCTTCATTTCATTTTACAGTGCAATACATCACTAAATTTACAATTGTTCCAGCTAATACAATTTTATGAATATTCCATAACATTTAAAATATCAGGCCTGCCATTTATTATGACAGTATGCCAATGATAATAGAAACATACTAATGACACCAGATAGACTGCCTTTAGATTTCTCTAGCCAACCCAGTGAGAAAGTCTGATGTATGGCATGTACATAGGGGGACCATATTAAAGATGTTCCTGGAGTAAACTGGTTAAGCAAATTGTAATGAGTGATATCAGTTATATACATGTTATATTTATAAACTGTCTTATGGGATAAATGACACTTAGCAGATGACATTAACACTAATGAAGTACTCAATTAACTGAAATGAGTTTGCATATAGTAAAAACATCAACACGTAATAAACAGTAATTAACTGATGCCTGAATATTGGGACCAACCATTCACATATTTTGTTCAATATGAGATATCATATATATATATATATATATATATATATATATATATATATATATATATATATATATATATAAAGAGAGAGAGAGAGAGGGGGAGAGAGAGAGAAAATAATTAGTCAATTTATTTTCAGTTTTTCTAATTTGACGATGAAAGTAATATTCACATTAACTTGTAAATATTGCCTTCAACCATAACTCAACAGATTGGGCCTAAATACGAATAATTGCTTCTTGCTATGACATAACGTAATTTAAAATAAAATAACATTTGTCGGTATATGAAAGCCCAGTAGATGCATGAAACTCTCCCATAGGTGGCCTATACAGGAATATGCCGCCCTCAGTGGAACACCTACCATTTTAAACGTTTAGTAGTGTCTACAATACACAGCCATAACAAGATTTGAGTAGGCCTAATTAACGCAAACGAGGGAATGAATGCAGACACCATCCACTCGCTGACCCATTTGCACAATTATATGCGGCACAATACACATTGTATACGTTTTGCAAAGATAGTATAGAACACGTAACTCGGGTAAACAAGGCCGCTGTGAGAGTTTGTCGTCAATATTTGTCAAACATGCTGTAGTATAGTTAACCATTCTTTAGGCCTCATATCATTTCTTTACTTTAACATAAGAGACACACCTTTCCCAGAAAGTGATCGAAATATGGCGTTTCTTCTTGATGGTGTGTAGACTTGACAAACTCTGATACACCCAGTTAAGAAAAATAATTAAAGTCGGTGTACAAATAACATAAAATATTAGTTTGCGTATAATATTTGCGTATGATTAAACGGAAACTATTCCAGATTTTAGCACCTCGATATTAAATCTTTATTACTGGGTTTTTAAATATGGTTGCTATGCATTATTTCTAAAGGCATAAACAAATTATTTCCTTTTAAAAAACCTTTCCTATACAATTTACTAGTTGACGAATTTCTACCATTACACTACGAAATATTTGTACATCGTTCATTAAAAAGCATTTCTCTAACAGCTCACTGTATAGAGATAAAATGCCATTTATTATGTTACACAAAACATGTTTTTCTACCTTTCAATGTTTTCATGTCATAGAAATTATCATTATATAAAATAAGATTAAATACATAAATTATATAGCATTAGATTTCCAATAAATCAAGATTATTAGACATTCTAGCTAAGATACTTGGCATAAAGCCAATATTTGAATATAAATAAAAGATGTGACCTTAAAAACACAATGTAAATGTGTTCCAAACATACTGATTCGGAGAGGTTGTAATCTAAACAGATTCTGAAATATTGTACTCCAAACAGATTCACAGATGTTTATGCTTCAAGTATAAAATCACGTTTTCTTTATAAGAAAAATTGACATAGTTAGCTTCAAACAAACGATTATCTCTCCAAGTCATCATTATTAAATAACATATTTAGTATTGGTGGGGTTTCACCAGATATCTATGGCCTTGGGAAAGTCTAATACTTAATTAACCATGTACAAACAATATATCAATAATTAAGAATTTACTGCAATCCACCCTGAAAATGGAATATGTATTATTGATGTTTCATAATTAAAGAGGAACATTGCTGGGTGGAGGTATATATCTGGGGGAGACTTGTACAATTGTGCAACTTTTCCGGAACAAAAGTCCTATAATCACGCACGCAAACACAGAGACAAAAATACACACAAACATACACTTACATACATACACATTACACATACATGCATACACGCATACACACAACCAAATACACACACAAACACACACACACATATATATATATATATATATATATATATATATATATATATATATATATCAACACACATATATCACTAACATAAATACATACACACAGACATATAACACACACAAACATGTAGACACATACTTACATGTTTACACATATTTAATATAGAGAACATTGGTTTCTCGATGCGCACTAATTGATGTATTAATATTAAGTTACTAGACAAATATAGTCGACAAATATCAGAGAAGTGTATCAAATGTTTATATTATTGTTGGCGTTGTATGTGAGCGTATATATATATATATATATATATATATATATATATATGGGTGTGGTGGGTTCGTGCGCGTGCGTGCGTTTATGTGTGCGTACGCGTGTATATGTATGTGTGTGTGCTTCAGTCTTACTGTTACAATGTCCCATATTGTATATATAGCCAGTATACCAGACGTTGCTGGGGACATCAATAATCAGTTGAAATCTTGAACTGGGAGGGGGGGGGTTCTAGAACCAATAGCAATTATTAGTGCACAATGATTACCTTGAGTAACACAAATCCAAATCAGGGCAAGCTTATTCTTGTTTGGACAAAGCTTCTGTAGAGGAATCATCCATTTAATACAGCTACAAGGCCACCTTTAATTATAATCAATATGATCACATTTAATAAGAATATTCTCTCAAGTATAAAATACTAATAACCTTTTGCAATAAAACATTAATATACTGACTAATATCCAATATAAATA
>JAODUP010001380.1:0-35000 GCA_025642065.1 Paralvinella palmiformis | reverse complement strand
CAGGTCCTAATGAACTCAGAACAGATAGTAACTTCTCATATGTCTCCATGGTTGTATGGTAGTGGATGGCATCATTAGCCCCTATCAATATTTTGAGGCAAAACAAAGGTATTTCGATGGGATCACTCCCAGTCTTGATTCTTTAGTCATACCACTTTGATATGTCTGAGAACTCATAGTAACTGTTTTAATTTCTGGTTCTTCAGTGGTATATTGTCTACACAAAAACCATATTTCGAACGGCAGCAATTAGACGTTCTCATTCGTGCGTTCCTTCATACATTGAAGACAGGGGATTCAATATGTTTTGGCGCAAAATCTAGAAGAGTTTATTTCAACCAGAGTCTATTCTTACAATCTGTCTAAAACGCGTCAGTATCGAGCTACGAGAGGTACTGCATCAATTGAGTCAATCGCTACTCGTTTATATAGCAATTTCCGGTCCAGACACTCATCGTGATACTTGTGGCCAATCATCGGCTATCTCATCGTATCAATACTTTATTAATAACTCTAAAGGCAATTTGTATCTAACTAACTATTCAGGTCACCGTTTTACCATATATAAATTATTAATGGCAATCTGACATTCTCTTTTCATGTTTTTGCATGTCAATAAATGTCAATATTTGTTAATTACTTCTAAGTAATATGGTTTGAACATTGCAGATTTCTTCTAGAAAATCTCGGAATTTGCTGACTCTCTTGATACCAAATGTGGTCATCTGTTGATTTTGGTTGATTTAAATATACATTGGAATCCAGATAACAAGCAACTGTTTGAAGTTTTTAGATCTGCCAACATCGCACAGCATGTGCAAGAAAGAACACACATATATAGTCACATGTTAGATCTTGTCATTTCTCGTGATGGCTCCAATTTGGTCAAGGGTCTGTGTCTTCCATGCTGTCTGGTCATTTCCTTATTAACATTGATGTGTCTGTTTCAGCTAAATACATTTCATACAGGAAATATAAGTCGATTGACAAGAATGCTTCTCTTGCTGATTTGCAGGTCTCTTCTCTAGTTTTGTATACAAGAGATCATATTGAAAAAGCGAATTAGCTTGGCCCCACAGGCTAATGACTAGCCCATACCAGAAATGGGGTCAATTCCAATTTGTCAATTCCAATTCCACTCAATTCCATTTGGCCAATTCCAATTCCACCTCAAATTGATCAATTCAAATTCCACATTTTTCAATTCCAATTCCTTTTTTCCGACTCTTTTATCCCTAATACTTTTAACCCAGTAGTTTATATTCCAAGTAGGATTGTGATGGAAGAAATATTTCTGAATTAAAAAATTAAATGGTAAATTAATTTGTGGATTAAATTTGTTTTCCCATTCCAAACATTGAACGGGGATACATTCCAAAAGAGCAATATCTCTATATAGATTATAGGCATGCTACCTGGTGGTGTCACAGTGTTCGGGTGGAGCCCATGGTATCCAGACGATTTTAATTGGTTAAATGTTCACGTGCGGTGTCACACTGAGTGTGCATATCTGATATATATATATATATATATATATATATATATATATAATGAACCAAAGTTATGGATCAGCTTGGTTATAGTATATTCGTAACACCACATGTAAGTGTTAACGTGGTACAAATAGCGCAAGCCTAACCACAAGGCGCTTTTAACTAAAGAGATATTTGATATAAAGTGGTGGATCATAGTCTTGGGTGTATCCCAGTGTAAACGTGTATCGCATAATCATCAAAGATGTGTTTATATTACAATGTCCATTGGGAGCCTTGAAACGAATGTGTTTGCTTAGTTCCGTCCAACAGATCCTGTATTTACTTTCACAACCCTGCTGGGTGCTAATGACATATGGTACGTTTACAAAAGATCTCAAATAGTTATTAAAACAGTTAGACCTGGGAGAGGGTATAGTAGTCAACATTTTAGGAGAGGAGGGGCAAGTTTTGGCTCCAGATTGGCATTCTCGGTGAGATGATAAATTAATTAATTCCTAAATAGCAATATCTCTATATAGATTACAGGTATGCTATGTGGTGGTATCCAGGCCATTTTAAGTGGTTAAATAATCACTTGGGGTGCCATGGTTGATGTGCGTATCTGATAGTATATATATATATATATGAAATCCTCTGGTCTCGAGTATAGGTCAAATAGATCAAGTGAATAGGCGCCTTAATTATGATCTCACCACGCCTACTGTATTTAATTCCGGACGCTAAATTAGGCGTGGATGAACGTTCACTTAGTTATGAACGGAAACGTATGAGGATTAGCTGTTATGGTTGAGTAAGTCATAGTATTTATTCAGGTTTGGGAGGATGTTTCGTTCTAGTTCACTAATAATCCATTCTGAAGTATTGTTTTTTTTATGTTTTAGCTAAATCATTGAGGTTGTGTAGATCGTATCATGTGTTAACAAACTGTAAAGTCCTATAAATACCTAACCTTTCACTCAGGTTAGAGAACAACTTCCGATGTCAAACTAGTCGGAGATATATCGATACAGTTCATATAAGTAGGATTTATTTAGTTATTTGAACTCCGAATAAAGCTGAGGTCAGTATCTGTGGAGTCGAACTTACTGTTGAATGTAAAATGTGGTGTCAAAGTAATCTTTCGTATGAAGTAACTACCGATTGAAAAAGCACGCGCGTGTTGTTTACTGGGAGCTGTGATGTGTATGTTTTTTACGTGCTTCCGCTTTTGTACGTAGCCTGCATGAGGACGCTTTCCTGTGGCCGTGATGTATTTGTCACGTACGAAAAGCGAATTAGCTGATTCCCACATGCTGATAAGTAGCCGGGACTCATGTATAGGTCTACGTAAATATGTATCGATATGTGTATGTGTAGAACATTTTAGATTTAGATTAATCAATTTGTAGTTTTATTTATATTTATGGAGGTAGAGGTTTCATAGGATATTTAGAGATGTTGATATTCTGAGCCAGTGCCACTATATATGTATACCCAAAGACACACACACACACACACACATATATATATATATATAATCTATCCTGTATATCAATAAAAGCCAATGCAGGGCCTTATACACAGGGATGATATGTTCATATCGACCTATGTTTAACCCAAGGCGCACTGCTGAATTTTGCAATTATCATAATTCTCTATTTCACATTCATAAGAATATACTATTACAAAATACAAACAAGCAAACCGATATTAAATTTACAACATTGTGTATTCACAGCTAATATGTGCATGTGCAGTAATTATTCTGTGCAGAGTCTATTTAAGATCCAATGTAATTCTGAGTCATTAAATGTGCATATATTTGGGAATTAATTATTAATATGTATGATGTCTAAAACATCTGGTATCACACTGCCAATGGTAGCTAAAATGTCTTTAATGCATGTAGATACAGGGCAAGTATGTATCATGGTAGTATACACATGATCGCTGACTTGGCTGTACCATTACAGACATTCACTAACAAAGCTTTCACTCATTCAACCCACACCAAGAAAACATCAAGAGTACAAACCAACCAAACTCCGCGGCTGTAACATCTACACCCGTGCGATCCCAACAACCGGCTGGCCACAAATCCCCAAGCGGCACGGAACGGGTGACCACCAACTTCTTTCGCACATCAATAAATCGGAGATCTATGGTTTCTAACCCATGGACCCGACTATTCGTCGGCGACAAACCTTAAAGCGGCGCGAACGGGCGATTACTAATTATCGCTACATAAATTAATTTGACAACCGGCCATGACTTTACAGTATTATCATACTCCTAAATCTGAGAGTCATACAATGGCATGCAGTATGTTTTAAATATTGGATATAGACTATCAAATTCAATGTGTCCGAAATCAGATTTAACCGACGTGATTGGTCACTGTATGATCATTGGTTGTGTTTTTATAGAATGTATTATAAGGTATTTTGATTAATAAATATTATACTATAAATTGGCCGTACTGATGTTGTAACACGGTTTATACTCATTACACACACGCGCGCGCGCAAGCGCACACACATATACATACACGCACAGTAATAAATACCTCACGCATTCACGGACACTTACGCACACTTATACACATATACATACACACACACATGCATACATATACGCACACTAATACATACCTCGCACAGACATACACACACACATACACACTTAACACAAATACTACCAAATATACCAATCAACATAGGAACCAATACCATATTATAATGGCTAGTATAATACCACCAAATATACCAATCAACATAGGAACCAATACCATATTTGTTGACTAGTACAGTACCACCAAATATATCAATCAACATATTAACCAATATCATATTATCTTGGCTGGAATAATACCACTAAACATATCAATCAGCATAAGAACCAATATCGTATTACGTTGGCTGATATAATACTGACATGACATGTTAATATCTAGATATGTATCAGAGCGTGACAGAAAGATTTCATTTTCGACGCATTCATTATCATCCCAATCCCAGTTGTGAATTGATTATCCAACTAAATAATTACATATTGATTCACTAAGCTTTATTGACTAGGCCAAATCATGACAATTCTATGTTTTACTTACTTAATATTCATTTATTTGTATATGACATGCATACTATAGAGTTATACTAGTACTCAATGAAAATAAATACCAACTTACAGTATTTAAATATCTTAAATATTATTATATTTCCTCCAATTTTCATATCAACAATCCCTATCTATTAAACAAACATTATCTACCTAGTTCCTGTAATATTGATGTGGATGTTTCAAAGTTTACAGTTCTATAACGAACATTACAGACGTTGTTTCTTCATTCAAGTTGTAAGTTATGGTAGAATAGTTCATTGACGATCTTACGCATATTTAATGTCTTTGTTAAAGTTTAGAGGAAAGGTCAGTGTCTACTTTGTTGTTTGTTTGTGTATGTTGTTTTTCTGTTCAAACATTCTTGTTTCAATATATATGTTGTTGTTTCAGTTTAAACATTCTTGTTTCAGTATAAATGTTGTTGTTTATGTTCAAAGTTATTGTTTAAATATAGATATCGTTGTTTCAGTTCAAACATTCTTGCTTTCAGTTCAAATATTCTTGTTTCAATATAAATGTCGTTGTTTCAGTTCAAACATTCTTGTTTCAATATAGATGTCGTTGTTTCAGTTCAAATATTCTTGTTTCAATATAAATGTTGTTGTTTCAGTTCAAATATTCTTGTTTCAATATAAATGTTGTTGTTTCAGTTCAAACATTCTTGTTTCAATATAGATGTTGTTTCAGTTCAAACATTCTTGTTTCAATATAGATGTCGTTGTTTCAGTTCAAACATTCTTGTTTCAATATAGATGTCGTTGTTTCAGTTCAAACATTCTTATTTTAATATAGATGTCGTTGTTTCAGTAAATATATCCACAACACCAGAAGAATATGATGACGATAAAAGTAGTTTGTAAATTTCTAGAGAAGTAAATATGGACTCATTACTTATAAACGACAATATTACTGGAAAACAACCAGCAACAGAACAACGATAACAATCAAAATATAATGGATCTGGAAGAATGCATTGCGTCGCGTAGTAACTTATCGAATTCAGATACAGAATTGTACACTGATCAGGATACGTCTGGGACCATCCAGAGTGTTTCCGATATTTCAGAGCTTCCTGATTTAGAGCTAGATAGATTCGAAAAAGAAGTTTACATTCGTCAAGAACAACAAGAACAACAATTGATTAGACATGAACAATGGAAAATGAGATTTGTGGAAAGGAAGACAAATATGTTAAATAAGTTACGGAGTTTAATTAATAAAAAACACTGACAAGTGATTACATTAACAGTTGATAAAGGAAGACTCAAATAATTATTATATATGTTTACTTTACGTTATCTGTTTCTAATTGTAATCTTATATCTAAAGGTAACTAAACAATGTTAACACGATGACAACATTGAAGTTGATGGGTTACTAAATGTTATTCACTCGCTTATACTTCTAAAGATAAGTGATACATTTTTTGTCATCTTAACAGTATAAAGCGTGTCTTCTTGAAGATCTTCTGGTAAGACACTTCATCAATAAATCATATTTTAGTACACTAGGTACAAGTTCCCGATATAAATATTAGTCATTTATTTTATCGTTGATTGCTAGTTTTCTTTTAATATTATACAATTCTTTTTTTTTAATTATGAAATTATGAATGTTTATCAAATGCTACATACCAAGATAGAAAAGGGTTATCATCCATTAGATAATGACATACTTTCTTGTTAGAAATATTGTTAAATAAACTGTTTTCGTTCTGTATATATAATAAACATTACTACACCATATAGGTAATGGCCCAATAATGACTCCATTATCGGTCAGGTATCTCTTGTTAGAACTCGGTCGGTAAGATTGTACACAACATCGCGGTAACGATCCAGTATAAACTAACAGCATTTGATCGATAACGAATCATTACTGTTATATATCCGGTCGGTATATGTATGTTATTACGGCCCAATACACTTTTATGAGATTCCTTTACAAAACCAATACTGTACTAGTAAAATTATAAAATCATTTGGTATAATTTAAATACTGGATCAATATCCCCCATTAGTCCAGTAATACAATTATTAACCACCTATGATTAGTACTGTTTTAGCACTGGCTCAGTAACACTAAGTATCGGCCGATTAATTACAATTAAATGCTATTTAATTAAGAATAATAATAAGTGTGCCTGCTACAGCCATTATGTTTTAAACAGTACAATTAGTACATACCTTAGACTAAAAACGATTAATTATTTAGTTTAAAACACCATCACACTAAACATAATTAGTTATTAACAACTTTTACTAGAAACATATATGAGAAAGTTAATTTCAGAAAGGAAGAAGATATTAATTATACACATACATTACGTACATAATGGAAAACATAATACTTTATATGAGAAATACCATACTGCCATTTGAGAAGGCATAATGTATAATCTTAACATTCAAAAATGTAATACAAAATAACAAAAAAAGAGAACATAAAACGTTATTTAAAAAGATATTATCTTCATTATAAAGTCTACATCACATATAAATTAGCAACCGCTGTTACTTCAAAGTTGTAGCGATTTTGTTTTCTTTTTCCTTTCGTCTCCTACATATGTAGATTAGTTTCCAAGGCCATTTTAAAACTAATATCTAATTTTCCTATGTCTGGTTAAAAAGTGAATTATTTCTTACAGCATCTGTATAAATAAATATATGCAAGTCAAAGTTGATTTGATAACCTTTTTTCAAGAAAAAAGGAATATTACACCTAAACATGCACTGCAATATACCAACGTAATGATGACGATTATATAGCCTTAGACACTAAATGATGATGATGATTGATGTTTTAAGGCCACTTTTGTGTACATGGTAGGCTAAATCGGTAATGAACTGAAGATGAAGATATGCCAACGCCAAAATTCGACCCTACATAAATATTGACAATATCCCTTGACCAGATGATTTACACTCTTTTATTCTGGATCCACTACAAGAGGAAATGAGTACAGCACAGTAAAAACGTTTCAACAAGTCACTGAGAAATGGAACTATGCAAAATGTACAAGAATATACCGGAAAAGACGTAAATCAGAACCAAGCAACTACCGACCAGTAAGTTTAACATGTATAGTGTGTAGGCTACTTGCATCAGTAATAATGGCGCGTGTATGAGAATGGTTTAATCTCCTCAAAAGGTTTGGGTTCATAGTGGGAAGGTCTGCAGTGCTACCATTAAAACGAGTAACCAATGAATTGACAGAAATTTTTACACAAATATGGGTGTGTTGATGTAATTTACTTGTATTTTCAAAAAGCGTTTGATACAGTCCTAACCAAACTCTCCAACTATGGTGTAAACGGGAAAGTGCTGGACTGGATAGACCCTCATGACAAACAGAAAACAACGAGTGGTAGTAAGTGGTGCATTCTCAAGATGGACAGAAGTGTTGAACAGTATCCCACAAGATTGCATTTTGGAAACAGTCGTGTTTGACCTATTTATTTACGACCACACGCCACTACACTAACTGACACCATTAAAGCAGTGTAGTCATATGCACATGCAAATAGATTGATTATACATATACTCAATCATTATTTAGTATGTTGTTTACATATATATCACTTGACAGTAACACTTTATAATACATGAATTAATAGTAGGTTGTATTGAGGTTAGAAAATATTGAAAAGAATTCTATAAAATAAATAAAAGTGTCATTACCTGTATCTCAATAATATTTCAATAATAATTCCTATTTCAATAATAATCATAATCTGATTTTAAATTTTCAAATACAATTCATACATATCAAAGACTATGAATCTCATGATCTATAAATAATTGTATAATGGTAAGTTTGTATTCCCTTCTTTGTTTAATTGAGCTATTGTATTCTTTGATGACTTGTTTGTCTTTTAACATTTAAATTGGTTCAAACATTGTTGCAGCAGTCAGCATTTTTACATTATTCTATATATATTTCCATCATTTTATTCACTTTAGATAATTTCATTTGTCTGTGTTTATGGTGTTTGAAGTTATTATTCTTCATTTAAGTTTATCTCTGTTTGCATTCATTTGTCTTTGCGTTTGCAGCCCCCACCTTAAGCAATTGGTTGCCGGCAAATATTAGAAATGCATTGCCTCTTGAAAAGTTTTAATCTGTTCTAAAAACACACCTGTTCAAGGTCGCTTTCACAGATAAATAATAATTATATTATAAATTTCTTACAGGTTTTTATAGACATATTATTTGGGGTATTATTTTATATAGCGCCTTTGATTGGCTCCTGCTAGTAAGGGCGCTTTATTAAATATACATTATTATTATTATTATTATCTTGTTAATTGATATACAGATATACAACTTGTTATTAAATATTGTTATGACAATTTGCCTTAAAATATATGTTGCATATTGTTGCATTTATGATTGGTGGTGTTATAATCTACTTTGATGATATGGGATGCTGATTTCCATTCTTCGGGTTTAGATAAAGTTTTTCCAAACCTCATTATCATAATAAATCAAGCACAAATACTATCTTAGAATAACTTGATATATTATTATATATCTCAATAGCATTGGAAAATAAAAAGTAATATTATTTGGTGTAATATGAACATGAACAAATGAAATATGGCATTGAAATCGTGGATTATTTTGAACTAATAGTTTTGCAGAAAAAGAACAGTGTTGTGAAAATCCTATTATCGCTCGCTCACAAATTTCAGAGCGTAGTAGTATTTTCACGTGTACTTGTAAATAAATTGATTATACATATCGTCAATCATTATTTAATATGTTGTTTATATATATATATATATATATATATATATATATATATATATATATATAATCTTAAATAAAACATAATCACAGAAGACAGCGATCTGGATATAGAGGTCATGTAGACCCGTGCTCATGCACTACATAACAACATAATTATCAGAACACATAATGTATATATACATATACATACAATAGGAGGTCAGCATCGTTTATATCATGGTTGAAATATCTGTTTGTGAAATCTATTTAGAATATTTTAATCCATATGCTCCAGATGTTAGCATTGCGGTTGCAATGTAGGTACTCACCTATTTGTATTTGCTATGATAGCCATATAGGATAAAGGATCCACCCGTATATTATGTATTTTGACTCTATAAAATCCTATTTCTGATTTCAGATAGATAGGCCAAAGCATTTGACACGATCAATCGTTCCATTGCAACATCACCAATACTACGATATTATGGCGTAAATGAAGAAGTCACTATTCAATATGATGCATCACAATTTGGGCTTGGAGCCACACTTCTACAAGCCAAGCGGGTCAAACTGAACAGCAATATGCTCAAATTGAAAAAGAGTGCCTGGCAGTAATATTCCCCTGTCACAGGTTTGACCGGTATCTCCATGGACGTGATGTGATAAAAGTTCATTCAGATCACAAGCCGTTAGTTCCGATTTTCAAGAAACCAATTCACAGAACGCCAAAGAAACTACAGAAGTATTCACCTGAAATGACATATTTGACGTTGTTCATGATCTGTTCAGTCTTCAAGGAGATAACTATCTTGTTGCAGTAGATTATTGCAGTGACTATTTTAACTAGATCATATACCAAACACAACAGCTACTACGCTAGTGGAATGTACTAAAGCTCATTTCATTCGACTTGGAAATGCTGATGTAATATCGGATAATGGACCTTAATTCGCAAGTGAGGAGTAATCACGATTTCAAGCCGAGTGTGGATTTAACCATACTACCAGCTCCCCGCTATACAGTCAATCCAATAGCAAAGCAGAGAATGCCGTGATGATCGCTAAGAACATTCTCAAGAAATCAAACTCCAGATCCACTGTGCAGAAGTTGTTCAGTAGACGAACTAAGACTTTGATGCCTACTTGTGTGGATTTGTTGCATATGATTGATGAGGTTAATGAAACTATTAAATTGAAGAGACAAAAAGTCTCAATTTGATAAACCAGCAAGACCATTGCCAGAACTTGTCTGTGGAGAACCATTGAGATTACAACCTCAAAATCCAAAGATTCTACAGAAATCGATCTAGTAATGGATGTGCCAGACGTACCCATTATCTCTGAGCATAACCACATGGAACAAACCCCAGTGGGATCGGTTGAACAGACTACATTTGATTCCAATATGATACAGCAGCCTGATCAGGACATATCTATTCCTGAAAAATATACTAGATTTGGTAAAAAGGTCCAAACACCAAATAATTATAAGACTTGGCTATTTGAATCAATATAATGAAATAAACTAGGTTGATAGTTGCATTATGCTTATAATGATATACTATGGTTGAATTATATGTGAATTTCAATTGTTGATAATAATAGATAAGGACCTAATCTGTTATATATTATATTTGACATAATTGATTTTTGGACGTCAAATTTTAATCATCGCTAGTTTAATCATTATTCCCTGCTAAAACATACTCTCTTAACTAGATACACTCCATATGACAGAGAAAGAACAATCAAACTGTCCAAAATTGGACTTCCAATATGGTGTCATTTTGAATATAAATAACTAGTCATTTTGATAAAAATAACAAATTTATGATTGTTTATATGTAGTCAAAATATTCCTGTACGATTTCATAAATGTAGTGAAAATGATTAGCTAATCATCGTGAACCTAAAACTATGGTCAATTTGACAGAGATTTTGTGTTTAAATATGTCCAGAATTGGACCTTAAACCTGTAGTCAAAACTTTTGTCAGATGGAGTAAACTTTTGTGGTCAAATAAACCCGCGCTGCCATTTGGATATAGTTAAAATTGGACCCCAATAGTGTAATCCAATTTTTCGACCGCATTCATTTTGGTCAAAATGACAACAGTTTCAAAATCACATTTCCAGATATTGCGGCGTTATTTGGACAGCTCGTCATTCGAAGATAAAGAGCAACATGGAGAAGTGCTGAAAATAATTTGTATTATCTTTGTAAATAAACAAACTTCAATTATTACATACATTTGTGGTAAATATAATACATGCAGGCATAGGAATTATTTTCACCAAATAAATATGTGGACAACTCCCCACATCATTATAATTTTGACTTTTTGATAGGTCATAGTACTAACTTAAAATTCTGTCAACAGATTTGCACATTAAAGTAAAAGGGAACAACAGGCTTAATTTGTCAGAAAGAAGCCCCTATTCGAGACATGAAGTGCTCAGCTAGGGTGGACATGGGAGGGGGTCCAGAAAATCACCAACCCCCAAAATTGGGAATAGTAGATTGTGATTTTTGACTAATAGTCCTTTAATTTACTAGATAGGATTTTCTTCTAGAAATAGTTCAGGTGGCAATATTTCCAGTGCCGGTCTGGATAATTTTATAATTACCCATTCTGGTCCTGGGCAGCAGCATAGCGAGCATATGTATTACCAAAACAGTGATTGATATTGTGAATGATGTAAAGTTATTCCCACTGTGGCTGAAAATTTAAAAAATCGTTTAAATCATGACCAATGTAGAAACATGAACAACAGTGATGTGTACAACAGTAAAACAATTCCAATATACAAATTTGTTTGGGAACTGTGGAATGTACAACATATTTCATGCATTATTGTGATATGTTTGTAGGGATAGTTTCAATATAAAGAAAATGCATCAACATTTACAACTAAATCATTTGGGCAAGAAATATCTACAAATGCATATTCAGTAATATAATGACCACAAAATAGTCCCTCCGAAGAGTACATAGCTATGAGTATGAGACACAATTACCTCAATTTAAAAAATCAGGTCTTTCAAGTAATCTCGCAGAAGTGATGGCAAGCCTTCCAGGACTACAGCTGCTGACTTTGCTGAAATCAATAAAGATATTTTTGTAACATTTGTGGCTCACTATTTGATCAAGAATTACCAAATAACTATAACTGCACATTACAATTTATCCTTTTAGAATGAAACAGCTCATCTAGTCTTTGGTTGTAATTAAAAAGACAATGCCAAACAGAATTTGGGAATTTTAAACTGATTATGTTGATCTATAAGAAATAACAATTTCAATATCCGATGTAAATTAAAATTATAAGCAAGTCTTATGAATACTTCCAAGTTCACCATCTACTATATAGATATTTGCATAATTCAACCTTGTGATAGTGCTAAACTTCATTTTGAAGATTTGTTGGCATTTCATTGGGGCCCGATTTAGTGAAGTAACTAGCTGGGAAAATCAAGTCACCCTGTTTCATAGGTGACACCTCCTGCCAGTCCTAATAGATCTTTGTTATCCTAGAAAATATTGCAAAGAAATCTTGGTGATTATAGTAGCAGCAGTAAGAAATCTAAACTAGTCTTTCTTGAATAATGCTATGCTTAGTTTAAGAATGTTATAATGCTTATTTGGCATATACTCTACCTTTCCTCTCACTTGATGTTTTACTATTAAGACCTTCAATGCATTCACCAAGAATGTAATTCTTGTTCTCCTCGATCATGTCCCTTCAGCACCATCCCCAGAAGAAGCAAACGGTCAACGTCTTTCTCCGTGAGTCTCTCAAATTCTCGCAGGATCTAAATCATGAATGAAAATAATTGCAAAACTGCATACTGTAAAGCGATTAATTATTGGTAATGATATTTGGTTTTTAAATCATCCCAGTCATAGATATCAAATTAATTATTTGCCAAATTGCTACATCTTGAAAAACCACCAAATATAATAGCCGCCAAATATTCTTGTTTTAGAGTATATATGAACAAACCTTTGAAAAATGGTTACCTGTAAATTTCTGTGCTGAAAATAAAATTTTGCACCATATTCAAGCCATTTACAACTTTTACATAGTTTCAATTTTCAAAACATATCTTCTGATTGCAAAATATATCAATTTAAATAAAAATGTACCAGTTTATATACATACAAATTAATTTTCATTTTAAAAAAATTGCTATATAGGCCGTGCTATGCCGGTGTAATAGGACTGAGAGTCGAGAGCCAGGTCGTTTTGTTGTTGTTCTTATTAAACATGCACAGTTGCACTAATTTGTCTAATCATAAATTAATAATCTTATACATAGAGCTAGTAGCACATGGAATAAATATAAATCGTTTGTTAGATAAAAAAAATTTATAACGTTTGTTAGTAAAGGATGATGAATATCGGATATAAATATGTTGATTATTCCATTCTAGTCAGATTTAATTATTTTATTTAATACATGTAGTAGTATAGGATGTGGTGTTATTAATTGTGTATGTTAATTATTTACATATTCAGAATCTATATTTATATTGTATTTTATGTATATATTAGGTATTGTATCTCTTTCCTTTCGGAGGTAGAATAAATAAAATAAAGAACATCATACAGGTTTATTCCGTGACCGTTATTACACGTGTTATATCATTGTAAGCTAGTCAATCTAGCCAGTGGACATTTCAGTCTATTACACCAGCCCTAGATCGACGACCTAGTTTAAATTTTACGTCACACACAACTGATATAAGTATTTTGAACTTAGCCAAGAAACAATAATCCAATTGACCATATAATAATCCATTTGACTATTTAATAATCATTTTGACTATTTATCCATTAAAACTTTGGGAATTGAGATCATTTCGACCGAAATCTTGTCATTTGGACCAATGACTGGTTGTATTTTGATCATACTAAACCAGTCATTTGGACTGAACATTTAGTCCAAATTGTTGGACTGGGAAAAGATGATCATTTCGACCCGATATTAATCATTTAGACCATGGAAAAAGTAAGAGTGTAATTATGTTAATTAATATTATATTTAAGTTCAATGCAATATCAATAGTTAAAATGTGTTGTAAACAAATTCTTATTCTTAAAAGAGGAGATGTTGGTGGGCTCATTATTGAGTGAGTACGGTAATATGTAAAAAGACTTAGAAGTGTAAGAAACTTGGGAGTTCATAGCATTATCGACTGTGAATAAGACGTATTCTCAAGATACAATGACAAACACAGGATACGGTATGCTGCATGCGGCATACCGTATGAGGCATGTGGCATACGGTATGAGGCATGTGTTTTCCCGTCCGTTTTTAGTCTCTTTTGCCGAGATGTTCATACCAACAACAAGGCAATATAATCGAAATACAGTATGGATAACAAAAACAAACGTGTGCGCGCGCGCGCGCGTGTGTGTGTGTGTGTGTGTGTGTGTGTGTGTGTGTGTGTGTGTGTGTGTGTGTGTGTGTGTGTGTGTGTGAGTTATTACCCCCAAAACAGATTTATAGAATATAAATGCCAAAAAATACTTATAAAATTATAATTAAAATGATATCCTCTTTTTACATCCTTAGAATGCTTATTCAGGAATATGCCGAAGATTTTCATGGCAATAACATGGCTGATCAGTCCAAATTGTAGCTTTCTCTGTTGGAAATGGAGCAATATAACTTGTTACTGATTGCTAGTGCATATAACGTTATGGAATTTAAAAAAAAAGTACTAATCAAAGAACTGCTGGTGAGTGCATGACTTACGTAAGATTCGGTCCATACCATAATCTGGTCAAGAAACTACAATTTGTTGGGGAGAAATACAACCAATACTACTGTATTGACAAATTTTTCGAGAAACACCTGCCCCTGACGTCAAATTCTGGATTCCCCATCCGATTTTTACTGAGGGTCTTATGAATCGCTACATGGAGCGATTCAGTTTCCTGCATCGGCATTGATACGCAGCCGTACGACAAATCGTATACCGTATCCGGACATGTGGAAGCGTTCTCATCCGCTAACACGCTGTTCCATGTTTACCGTATCCGCATACCGTATATCACGTATACTGAATCTTAGCTCTAAGCCTAGGATATTCGGATTATTCCGCATCATACCGACTGTCATCACTGGTAATTGGAACACAATCCCGCCATAAACACGTAAATAAAGTAAACGTACAACAGACAATTTTCATTCCCATTTATTATTTTAATATAGCCTACAGGTCAGTGACCTGAAAGAAAACTAGACCGAACACGGCCGCCTATTTGCTGGCAAACAAGTCCCAACTTCCAGTCGTGGAAAAAGTAACTTTAAATCAGTTTAATATACATGGCGAATTTTTGTTATGTCGATAGTTGCAAAAGTGTTATCCCACCTAGACTAGATCTACGGACTTGCATTAAACGACATTTACGTATTTGATAGCATATAACAGGATAGGAGTACTATATATTCTCTACACGTCCAAAATTATAATGCACATATCACAATAAATGTCCTTATTCATAGGTTCAAAACTCGAAGAGCAGCCGCTTCAACGTAGTCTGTTGCCCCAAACGGAAGTCTGCGCTGTTTGGTCACGGCGGCCCAATAAAATACTACTGAGTGTTCGGTCTAGTTTTCCGTTAGGTCAATGCTACAGGTACTTTATGAGCTGAATGACGTCAAATTATTGATTTATTATATTTAATATTGTTGTAGGAATTAAATATTTGATACAATCATCAACATATATAATTTCAATCAGTGTTCAACTGTCGCTGCATGTCAGTCACTGGATCAGTAATCACTGATCTGTGTAAATCGATTTTAATATTTATCACCAAGTCAGCCTGTGAGAGGTTTCACATCATAAGACACGTTTTACAGGTGTATGTTGTTCTTAGATTTAGACCCGGCAAAGCTTAGATCATTATTATGCGACTAAAAATAGTTTGCACCATACAAATGTATACAACAATAAAATATTTGACTTTTTATTTGTCTTACCTTCTAAATACTTTAGGTGGCATAAAATTAGGTGACATTAAACACGGTTTTAATTTATTTGTATACAAATAATATCTCGATTTGATTGTGATTTTCCCAATCGAATTTGGGGTTCTTGTTTTTGGTTGAATAAACTTACTCAGCCGGCATAGACAGTAAGGGAATATTTATGATTAAAAGTACAAAATAAACCACAACTTTATTTGAATGAGTACCGGCATTACAGTAATCAATGGAAGATTTCCTGCAAATAAGATTAAAGAAAACATCTAGTCTAAGGCCCTTTTCTCTAGCTGTATGAGAATAAATCTGGCGTTGATACAAACCAGATTGCACGTGTTATCAAAGGTATGGATATTTAAATATATCAGAGTGCTAAGTTACTATATTTTAAGTTACTATATTTTAAGTTACTATATTTTAAGTTACTATATTTTAAGTTACTATATTTTAAATTACTATATTTTAAGTTACTATATTTTAAGTTACTATATTTTTATTAGGTTTCTTTTTTTGCCTTAATCAATTTTTCTGGACTCTGATATTTATTATTAGATAATTTGTGCATTTTGATGACAAATGTATTGTTCAATGTTGTGAGAATATATATTTTGCTTATTTTTGGTGTATTGTGAAAAAATTTAAAAATTTGGGATGATTATAATATACAAATATTTTGTAAAGAAAAATATTTTCTTTTAATTTTGCGTTCCATATTATCAATAGAATTACTGCAAAGGAGGCAGGATATAAAGAAGCAGAAATTGAAGAACGCATAAAAATATGGTTACGGGGCTCTTTTGATATATGTATGCAAAATAAATATATACATATTCAAACTGTCATACAAATATAAAATCTCATAGAGCATGGGTTTAATTAATGCCAAGAAATGGCTATCTGTACTTTATTATATGGTATACTGTTGCAGAATCGGAAAAGCTCAAGGCTGAAAAACAAAGAAATGCGTATATCTGCCATATACATATACAATGCAATCAAGTTGTATACCTGTTTGTCATATATTCATTGCCAATGCTTCACCACGAGTATTGTACCTTGGCGTTATTTTGTTTTATATTAAATAGGGTGCTATACAAAGATTGTATATTATTATTATTAAATATTTTTAGTTTTCCAACATGGCTGCCATTTGGAAAACTATATATTTTCATAATATTTGTTTTACTCAATTCAGGCTTCACTTTGTTCTTTAAGTTTGCAGAATAGTGTATGCTCAATTAATATACTAGTATAATATAAACTAAGGTCATAGACACATATTGGTATGCAAACATTCGACTTTCTAGTTTAAATGCTCCATCACAATATATACATCTGTTTATTATTTACATATTTCAGTACTTTATGTATACACTGTAATATACAATTGTTTAAATATACTTGATCTGTTTGCAATTAATAATGATCACAGAAATAATCACTAGAACTATTCATATGATCAATACTCGCTCACGTCTGGACAACTACTCATTGTTGGGGACTACAATATTCACTGGGATTTCAATGAAAGGTCAAACACAAAAAGGCTTATTGACCTTTTGGACTCCACAAATCTGGTGCAACATGTGTCAGAACCTACCCACAGGGACGATCATAGCATACACTTCGCTGTTACTCGCCAGGATGACAAAATTGTACACATGACATCTACTACTTTTTATATCTCATAATATGGTCATAAAAATTCATCTAAATATGTCTAAACCACCACGACCTACCACAACAATATCCTTCAGAAAAATCAGAGCAATTGATCAAAACTGCCTAACTGATGACATCTGAGAGAGTGAAATCTTAAGACACCTTACAATGGAAATAGAAACCATGGTGTGTCCGTACAAATCAACGCTGATGACTCTCCCGGACAAACATGCCCGACTGAAAAGCAAGACTCAGACCGCAGAGACCTTGATGTCAAGTTCTTCTAAGTACTGAGGGGCAGTCGCTTGAAGTGCCTTAAAATGTACATCAAAATCCTGTACTGCGACTTATATATGTGGATCAGGACCAGTTTGTGCGTTCATTGTGAAATGTTCAAGATGAGTAAAAATCTTGTTAAAAATACCCTTGCCTCTGCTAAATGTGAATATTATAATAAAAAGATCAAAGCATCCAAGGGAAATCAAAGGACTGTTTTCAGTGTTGTGAATAAAGTATTACATAAAAGTCAAACTGTCTTCGCAAATAATATCAACTCAGATAAAGATATGGCCCATTGTTTTAATAACTTCTTCTGTCAAAAAATATTAAATATACATAGTGGGTTCCAGTCCAGCACCTTATCACAGGGTAAGCCATTGGTAGAAGAGTCCTGCATATCCATGATGGATACATTTGAGCCTTTTACAGAAACTGATATCAGAAAGTTGCTGAAGTCATCTAATGCTTTCTGTGCAGTTGACCCAATTACAAATATAGTTAATAAATCATTATCTCTGGGTGTTTTCCCAAGATCCATGAAAGCTGCCCTTGTAAAACCATTAATAAAAAAACACACTATGGACTAATATTCTAAACAATTACAGACCTGTTTTAAATCTTACATTTGTATCTAAAGTTATAGAAAAGGCAGTTGCTTTCCTTCTAAACAAATATTTAATTAATAATAACCTTAATGAATCACTACAGTCTGCCTATAAAAGTGGTCACAGCACTGAAACAGCGTTGGTTCGAGTGAAAAATTATATTATGATGTCAATTGATCAAGGTAAGCCAGAAATACTTGTTATTCTGGACCTGTCTGCTGCATTTGATACAGTTGACCATAATGTACTTTTCTCTAGGGTAAAAGACATGTTTGGTCTGTCAGGTAGAGTATTTGAATGGTTTAGATCCTATCTGGAACAACGCTCCCAGAGAGTGTCTGTTCATGGTTTTTTATCTGACATTCAGTTTTTGTTATCTGGTTTTCACAATGTATATCCGTCCTCTTGGGATCATAACGCAGGGATGTGGGGTTAAATATCACTTGTATGCTGATGACACACAGCTGTATATATCACTGGATCCTAACAATGAGTTAAATTTCTCCTCTTCCTTGAAAAATGTAGAACATTGTATTGCTGATATTCGGCTATGGATTACTCAAAATCTTCTAAAACTAAATGATAATAAAGCAAATATTTTATATTTGGCATCACCACATTGTGTTAAATCCCTAAAGACACCAGTATTACAGATGGGTGCATCTTCGATTACCCCTAATCGGTCAATACAAAATCTAGGGGTTGTGATTGACCAATGTATTAACATGCACGAACATGTCACATCAGTATGCCGAGCTGCCTACTACCATCTTAAAAACATCCACTGTTTAAAAGCATTCTTGACACAAAAAGCACTTGTAACTGTAGTCCATGCCTTTGTTACATCTCGTATAGACTATTGTAACTCCCTGTTATATGTTATATCTGATTATAACATTATTAGCCTTCAGCGAATTCAGAATAGTGCTGCTCGCATTGTAACAAATACTAGAAAATATGATCATATCACCCCAATTCTTCAAAAACTACATTAGATACATGTTAGACAACATATCCATTTCAATTTTTTTTTAATAATGTATAAATCTATTAATGATATTGCGCCAGAATACCTGTGTGAACTGGCTTCCATTAGAACGTCATCCCGAAAACTCAGATCATCAACTCAGATACTATTACAGGTGCCAGTGTCTCGGCTCAAGTCATATGGTGATTGTGCGTTTAGTGTTGCAGCTCCCACTTTGTGGAATAGGTTGCCGGCAAATATTAGAAATGCGTCGTCTCTTGAAAATTTTAAATCTCTTCTAAAAATACACCTATTGAAGGTCGCTTTCACAGATATATAATTATTATCTTTTAAATCAATACGGGGTTTTTACAGACATTATTTGGGGTATTATTAAATTACATATTATTTGTACAGCGCCTTTGTGACTAACCTGGCAGAAGAATTCTGTACTCTCTGTAGCCGTGTGTTCAATGTACTCTGAAGACCACATAGGAGAGCGTTGCGTAATCTAGCCGAGATGTTATCAGGATGTGTGCCAGTGTTTTGCAAGCATCCAATATGATGTACCGCCTAATGTGACCAATATAAGGAATTTGGTAATAACAGGCTTTGGATATTGCATTTACTTGCCTCTCCATGGTCAGGGATGTATCAAAATATACTCCTAAGTTCATTGCTGACGATGGAACAGAAACAGTATTCTTACCTACCTGAAGTCGTGATTCCTCATTTATCCCAACCTGATGTTTTGGGTTAAAGATATTGAGCTCTGTCTTTTCCTCGTTTATATTAAGAATGTTTGCACTCATCCAAGTACTGATATCAGCCAAACAAGCTTCCAATTTCTTTGTAACGTTGGACTAAGTTGTTTTGGGCATGATCGGCATATAACCCTAGGTATATATAACAGTGGTAGAGCAAATTATGTCGGCTATATATCGCACCAATTGGTATTGAATACAAACAGTACTTACGTGGTCCAAGTACCGATCTTTGTGGCACCCAAAATTCAGGCAATTACCTTCTGATGTCGTCATTCCTATGGCAACATACTGAGATCTGTCACTCAGATCAGATTTGTTCCAGGAGAGGGAAATCAAAAGCAGCAAATAAGTCAAGTAGAACTAATACCGCCATACACTTCCTATCTAAAGGTTCAGGGTTGACATTAAGGGCCTTCAGGAGTGCAGTCTCTGTAGAGTGATCGGTACGGTAAGCTGATTGAAGATTATCGTGCAGTCTGTGACTACTCAAATTGGCCTCCAACCGCTTAGCAACCAGCTTCTCCAGGATCTTCGACAAGAAAGACAGATTAGACACTGGGCAGTAATTTTTCAATTCCTCTTTATCCAGATTTGGCTTCTTCAGCAGTGGTCTAATATTGGCCTTTTTGAAAGAAAGCGGAACCTTGGACTCCACCAGTCATTTGTTTATAATAACCGTAATCAAAGGCAGTAGGTATTCCAGCACTTCTTTCAACAGGTGTGTATGTAATGGGTCTAGTTTACAAGATTTTGATGGAGACTTAATGATAATATCACGTACCTTATCTTGAGTGGCAGGTGCAACCTTTGTCAGAGGCTGTCCTTTAAGTTTGATATCAGCGGATATCACAGCAGCGTCGCTTATTGTGGATTTGTGATTATCAATGTCATATCTAATGGTTGTATTTTTCCTCATGAAGAAATCACTAAATTTGTTGGCCAAGTGTTCATCAGATGAACAGCTTGGAGACATTTGTGACTGTTCCCACATTCCCCTATCTTGTCTGAATAATAAGTCCTCCTGGATCTCATGAGAAGCTTTCTTACTTCATATCTTTCTCTGAATAGCTGATCATCGATCTCCAGTTTTGTTTCCCGCCACAGTCGTTCAGCTTTCCGACGATGGTGTTTTCCTTCTCGAAGTTCTTCAGTATACCAGTATACTTAATGATTTGATGAACTCTGAAAAGTCTAAATACTTCAATTATAAAATAGTTAGCTGTGCTGGAAATCAATCCATTCTGTTTAAAACTGTTGGTATGCTCCTACATTGCAAGACAACTCACTCACTCCCAGCTAAGAACGATATACAGGAATTAGCTGATCGATTCATCAAATAATTCACAAATTTTCACAAACACAAACCATATTCAGTTGAGTGATATCACTATGATTCCACAGAGAGTCCTAACAGCTTCTTCTCTCTTGCTACTAAGGATGAAATTCGGAAGTTAATAATTAAATCCTCAGATGTATGATGACCCGGTTAGGCATTGATGGTACTGTGCTTACATGGCTGAAATCAAATCTATCTGATAGGAGTCAAAGAGTCAGCATAGATGATACATTCTTACTTGTATCTACCCTACTATTTGGAGTTCATGAGAGGTCGGTCCTAGGACCCATCCTTTTCACTCTCTTTACACTTCCCATTGCAGACATCACACCAACCCATGGTTTAGACGTTCATTTCTATGCCGACCATACTCACCTATACATGACATTTGACCCTATTGACCATGAACACACAACATCAATACTCAATCAGGTTGAAAACTATATCACTGATATACATATCTGGATGGTCCAAATTAAACTGAACTTAATGATGATAAGACCGAAGTCCTCATATTGACATTCAATTTGCACAGATCCATTCAATGTATATCACAAGTCGACCACAATAGTTCATCCATCCGAACTTGTCTTTCGAAAGGTTCTGCCATCACACTTGTACATGATTTATCAGTAGTCGGTTGGACTACAGCAATGCCATGCTAGTTGACATAACAGAAACATATCTAGCCAATCTCCAACGAGTACAAAATATAGCAGCTCGACTTGTAACTAAAACTAGAAAGAGAGACCACATTACCCTTAACTCAGAGCACTCCACTGGCTTCCAGCCAGACACAGGATTATGTTTATGGTTCTCCTGCTAACATCTAAAACCCTCAACAACTTGACACCGGACTGTCTAACACTATTATTGAACACATATAAACTCCAACGCCAACTAAAATCGTCTTACTCACCTCATACCAGATAACAAATGACTGGCCACAGAGGATTTTCTAACTTTGCCCCACGGATGTGGAACAATCTCCCAGTTGATATCAGGAATATGGACAAATTAAATAACTTCAAATCTATCCTAAAGCTTCACTTGTTCACAGGAGCTTCTGGCTGACCATAGGCATTATTGTTAACTTATAATGTAAATGTGTTTATTTAATATTGTTAAATCTCCTTGAACTAAGCATTAGGATATTTGGTGCTATAATAAGTGCTATATTATTATTATATAATCTGGATTAATTAGCTTTATCAAAGAACTCTTGAGGTGGCAAGAACAACCAAGTCATTAATTGCATTAAGCCTACCACAGTTAATAATGATCACAGAAGTGAGGAATAAAACTAATTTTATGATGTTGGAGTAGTTAACTGTATCAAAGCAATTGCTGCCCGAGTTGGTAAGCTCCAATCACAGGTACAGATCAAGTCCTTAATTGACATATGACATTTGTAGAAGTGTTGAGGTGCATAATTTCAATGTGAACTGACATGAAATAATGAAATATCAATATATTATGAATGAATATGTTAATTAAATATATCAAATAAATATAATTGTATAAAACATTCCTAATGAGTTTGTTGTTCATTTTTCAGTAGGCCATATAATGACCAATATCCTACATTACAAGAGGAGTTTTAGTTTGCCGAAATACCTTTATGACGTCAGAAACCCAACCCGCATTGGGATAACGACGTTGTCCCAATGTTAGCAGCCAACGTTGGGCAAACGTAGCAGCCACTAATCGCCCAACGTTGGGTCAACATCGTTGTGCTATCTGGAATATTTCGTTTATACCTCAACCATATCACTGATCCATAGTCATTTAGCTGTTTGAAATATATTGAAATATATTCATTGTCATTTTAGGAAGAACTCTGAACAATAAACAAACCCAATCAATTATATGATTGTTAAATAGATCGTCGCCCGAATTAGCATTAAAACATAATTTAAATGAATTAAATTAAATTCAATTCTCTGAGCTACTTTTGTGTTATCCTACAGTTTGCTTATGTAGTAAGTGTATGCACATACATCCAGGAAATAAAAATAATACCTGGAGGTATCACAAACGAAGCTGTATCTTATATTGGTCAGTTCTTCCGCTTAAAAAACCAACATACAAATGACACTAAAGGACAATGACTTTCATCAATGTGTGATATTTGATAACAAATTAAGATTAGTTCTAATGCTGAAATACTGTCCATTTGTGAATACTGATACATAACTTTTGTTAATTATTGCCAGAAGATATAATCATACAGGTTAAAAGATATTGGATAGACTAATGAAACATATTACTATGTACCCAAATCATACACATAGAGCTACGCTATTCTAGCATTAAATATAACTATATCTCCTTGCCTAAATAACAACTGGGGAGTTAGCATTTACATAATTAAATATCAGTATTAATCATATACAATTTTATATATTAATTGTATATTAATCAAATACATTTTCAACAATATAAATTAATTTCACGTTGTTTCTTGCAATCGTGGAAAACTTGTGTATGTATATAGACTTGGAGGTTACTGAAAAATTGTGTAGTTAACAACTTATAGTTTTGGACCTATAATATATTGATACATTTTCAGGCAGTTTTCCTAAGGTTTGCAAAAACTACATAAGAAACGTAGAAAGTCCTGGAGTTTTAGCTGCTACAGAACAGGTCCGGATAAATAATAAGAGCCTAATTTAATTTAATAAATCTGATTTATTTTTGTTTGTGTTTACAAGTGAAAATTTCAACTATATTGAAAATACAGTAAGACTACTAGACAGCTGGACATTATGGACAGTTTGTTGTATATATGTATTTTAGCAATTGTAAATACATTGTTAGTGTTTGCGTTGACTGCAAATTAATCCAAACTAATTAAATTAAGACACAGACAATAGCAATAATATACTTGTAGAATATTGATTACATATGATTATTAAAGTTAGTGTTTCTACAGTTTAGGGTTTTAATTTAGGGTTTTATTTCAGTTAATACCTGCATGATATTATGATATATAATCTATTGATAAGAGCGTAGAACTTTCTTAGTCATGGTCATGCTGTGTGGGATGTCGAAGATTTTAATTCCGGTCAGGTCACTATAGAAGTTTTCATCCAACGACGTAAATGGCAAAGTTGTCTCCATCAAATATATGCCATATATTGTAAATTCTAAATTCGTTGAGAATTAAGTCCTAGTAGTGAAGCAGTTAATAACAGACCACGTGTGTCTCCCTCATTTGAGATAGCCAAGCACTTAAAATAACCGCCATTTATGCTATTATTATTGTTATTATTGTTATTATTATTATTCAATTTTCACTTATGATGCATCATTGATAAAACATTTATCCCATCATTTATATAATATAAACACCGATGTGTTAATAGTAGAGTAATGAAATCTGAGTGTGTTGTTAATGTCACTATTAAAATTCAGATAGAAGATGATATATATAATAGATGGATTATTGATTGTGACAAGAAATATAAAAAATCTTTACAATATTTGCTATTGAATATTTACACCTTATCACCTGTATTTACACTTATTACTAGTATTTACACATATTACTAGTATTTACACCTATCACCTGTATTTACACCTATTACTAGTATTTACACATATTACTAGTATTAGCATTAACATTTTAATCTTATGAGGCTGAAAATTTCAGTACACTGAGGGTGAAAGTTTTATTGAAACAAAAATATGGTTCCCAAAAACGATATATGCATTGGGCTATTTTTTGTGATATTTCTGGACGGTGGTGACATTACCCTTGTTAAATAAAACATCGTAAACGATCCTATACGACGTATTATACGATCGTAAACGGTCGTATCTTAAATGGCCTAACGCGGTATTTGCCACAGATACCAAAACTAAAAGATTTATAAAAAAACTTTAATCCAAAATGTTTCGAGAGCTGCCCAGCTTATTGATTTCAGTGTTGATCTTTCTTGATCATCAGCCTAATTACTGGTGGCCAAATTTACATCAACACCCATGTCAGATGAAAACTGTGCATGATGACTGGCGGTTAACGGGCCTAGCACGATGTGGATCTGGGGAAGTGTTTCTGTTGAAGTCAGATAATAACTGGTTCTTGATGCGACAGCTTACCTCTTATTTCATCACATACTCTGATAGCATTTGTTCCACATCAGCCCTTGTTAAATTTGGCCCTTGGTTCATATAATGTGGAGCTGGCATGTGATATGTAGTGTAGGTTGGCGACACTGCCAGCATCTGGGTGAAACGAAACTCTTTTCCACATGAGAATCACAATAAATGGTTGTTACTGAACATTTGTACTGGTAAAACTATCAAACCATATTGACATGTTAGACCTTGTTAAATATACCTTATTAAATACATATTAAATACCAACATTGTAAAGTGATTTTTCAAATATGATGTGCTAACAACATAGTTCCAAACTAGGTCAGTGTGTTTGCAGAAAGATGTGAGATATGAATCTTGCTATGAAATATGATCATGTTAAAGTAATAAAGGGAACTGGACTATTCACCCTCATTTGTATTTCTCCCGTTTTATATTCACCTTCGCTAACAATCACCCTCGATGTTATTCGCCTGTCAGTTAGTTAAAATACAATTTATTGTCAAATTGATAAAATACAATGCATTACCAAATAGTTAACACACAATTTATTACCAATGTTGTTTTAATTAGATTGACAAGAGCAGCAAAATATATACCGTATACAACAAAAATGTAGATTTGTGTGCATAGTTTGTAGTCTCTATATCTTGGTGACCTCACGGAGTAGCTCTTTTCCATCCAATTTGTTAACAACGTAATAATTCCAGAATTCAAAGATATCTGTCTGCTAATTTTTACATTTTACGCGTTACACACGCTTCAATTTTTCGTCGGCAATTAACTCTGCTTGCATATCCACTAACTAAGTTAGCCGCTTGGCAGAGTGCAACATTAACAATGTGAACTGACCGGGCCACATATATGCCACTTCAGACACACACACACATATACATATATATATATATATATATATGTAGGCCGAATAGATCTAGTCACTTTTTATGTTTAATTTTTTATTGATTTTTATTCAGCATTCAAATGAAGAGTATCTAAAATACACATCCAGTGAATACATAATACACAATATAATATCAATATAAAGTAATCAGCAACCTGAATACAAAATTAACTGATTGGTTAGCAGTAAAAACATGTTATGTATAAAATGGAAATATAACAAATAGCCACTAACAATAAATGGTGTATAGTCTTTGTATAACGAGGGCCAGTGTAACCGAGAGGGAATAGTCCATAACCGGCAAAAAAGGGGGTGAAATATTGTACCTAACAATCTAGTTTGTAATTATTAGGAATGTGGATTATTTATACGAGATATTCATTAAAACGTTTAACATATATAGTATACCTTTGTGAGCGATCTTACGATAGGCCTATTTGATGAATACTTGCTAAACAGAATATACTCCAGTTTTGCGATAATAGAGACTTGATCCAAACGGAAATGGAATTTCCATCCAATAATTGTAACATTGCTATTGATTGGCTAGTTTAAATTTGACCAATCATAGGATTGCTCTTTTTACACCTATGGAGTTGGCAACTATTAATGGCGCGAAGCAAAATGCGAGTTTTCGCTCTATCCAGTGTTAGTTTTAAGCTCAATATATGGTTTCAGGACACGAAATGTCTATATGTGCATGAGTCGTATCTTTAGACTGGAGGCCTAGCCATGCGTGGATATGTGCGCCCATCTGTTTTTCGATTGGTAATGGCGAAGTTGTGTTTGTATTCTAAGCTAACTCGGTACCTAAGTATATCAGTATCCGATTTACAAATTGTCCTTAACAAACATAGAAGATGTGTATTTAATGCTTGAATATAACTGCCAGTGCTAAAGATACGGCAGTTTTGCTCTACTTATAGAACAAATCCGAGCACTATATATACGGCTCACGTATGAAAATAGTGCGCAGATTGGTTGCAATACGTTTAGACTACGGGTCTACATATATCGGGCCCACTGAAATAGAAACCCCCCCCCCTCGGTCTTTAGCTCCATAGGTCTTTTGGTCTTTAGCATCTTAGTTACATTGGCCCATTAGTGTAACTTTGGTGATTGTAGGTGTAAATCAAATAAAATAAAATCGAAATATCTAGCTACATGTATATATATTGGCCTTAATCAGTGTTTTTCTTCTTCTTTTTTTGGTAACTATTCTCTTAATTACTTGTCTGTCATCAACAATTGCAATTATAATGATACCTTAATCAGAAAGATTGGGAACAGACCAGAGTGTAATAACATAAGAGGAGATTCTTAGTTCCAGTGAGTGTGTTCTTAATTACAATAGATGTCTAATGAAACATTACTTATATTGCATCTATATATTGCATTAAAATTATCTTATAAAAGATATTTACTAATTTGTGTATTATCATTATTATTTTTAATTAATCATGTAGGTATTTCTTATCTTAATAATATCTTATATGAACCATGGCAAATAAAAATATAACATAACCAAATCAGTAAAATCTTTCCATCCACATCAAAATGTTTTGTTATGAAAAATGTATCTCAAGTGGTTGATTATAAAAGGGCTAGATCTTAATGTAGTTTGTCTGGATCTGGTTCGTCTTCAATATTAATTTCTTACATCACATCTGTCATCAGACGCGAGATGGTCTAAATGGAGTAGGCATTGTTTGTATGAGGAGAGTTCCACATCAGCACCAACCTGCCGTGTGGAATGTTCACCAGGCCACTCTGGACTGTGAACCAAGAATAAATAACCAGTGCGAGAGCTGGAACAATTGTTTTACTCATTTGGTTGGCTACCATCATCCTTCCGAGTGGACCATGATAGATGCTTTGAAGAAATACGATGCAGTGGCTTGCACTCACATCGCCAAAGAGCTAAACAGTCAACCTCCCAAGAATAGGATTAGGCGTGAATACAACGACTTGCAGAACCGTGAAGTGGCTCATAACATACGCTGGAAGCCTGTGAACCGTGAGAATGATGATTAACTATATAAAGCTGTGCTGTGGACTATAAATTAGATTTGAGCGATATATTTATATGAGATTGTTAAGGCTGGATACGGTTGGTTTGTTTTATTCTGTTCTTAAATGAATAAATATTTTTTTCAAATATATTTATATTTAGCGCCTAGTTAAAATATATAAAACATAGAAACAATATAGATAATACAAACACATATATTAAAAAATGTTCCCCCTGCTAATAATGGCTAACCGTCCGTTGTCTAAGTATCCTTTGGCTAAATATCCGTTGTCTAAATATCCCGGATTCCTCCCTGAAACTATGTTTTCATCAGATCGGATGAGGTAATATCGTCAACAGTTTGGCAATCTGTCATCTTCCACGGCTACTTTGTTAGAAACCAATGGCCTGATTTAGATATCTATGTCTATGATAATAATGGAGATGGGATGCGATTATTTCAGGACAAGACTAAATTGGTCATAACCGAATCAAGGGAAAAGACCGAACAGGGACAAGACCAAATTGGTCATAACCGAATCAGGACAAGACCGAACCGAGACAAGACCAAATTGGTCATAACCGAATCAGGAAAAGACCGAACCGGGACAAAACAAATTGATCATAACCGAATCAGGAAAAGACCGAACAGGGACAAGACCAAATTGGTCATAACCGAATCAGGACAAGACCGAACCGAGACAAGACCAAATTGGTCATAACCGAATCAGGACAAGACCGAACCGGGACAAGACCAAAGTGGTCATAACCGAATCAGGAAAAGACCGAACCGGGACAAGACCAAAGTGGTCATAACCGAATCAGGACAAGAACAAACCGAGACAAGACCAAATTGGTCATAACCGAATCAGGACAAGACCGAACTGAGACAAGACCAAATTGGTCATAACCAAATCAGGAAAAGACCGAACCGGGACAAGACCAAATTGGTCATAACCGAATCAGGACAAAACCGAACCGGGACAAGACCAAATTGGTCATAACCGAATCAGGACAAGACCGAACAGGAACAAGACCAAATTGGTCATAACCGAATCAGGACAAGACCGAACCGAGACAAGACCAAATTGGTCATAACCGAATCAGGACAAGACCGAACCGGGACAACAACAAATTGGTCATAACCGAATCAGGACAAGACCGAACCGGGACAAGACCAAATTGGTCATAACCGAATCAGGACAAGACCGAACCGGACAAAATGGTCATAACCGAATCAGGACAAGACCGAACCGGGACAAGACCAAATTGGTCATAACCGAATCAGGAAACCAAGACCAAAGTGGTCATAACCGAATCAGGACAAGACCGAACCGGGACAAACAAATTGGTCATAACCGAATCAGGACAAGACCGGGGGAAAACCGGAAAAACAAAAGACCAAAAAAATTGGTCATAACCGAATCAGGACAAGACCGAACCGGGACAAACAAATGGTCATAACCGAATCAGGACAAGACCGAACCGGGACAAGACCAAATTGGTCATAACCGAATCAGGACAAGACCGAACCGAGACAAGACCAAATTGGTCATAACCGAATCAGGACAAGACCGAACCGGGACAAGACCAAATTGGTCATAACCGAATCAGGACAAGACCGAACCGGGACAAGACCAAAGTGGTCATAACCGAATCAGGACAAGACCGAACCGCGTCTACAATTATTTTTACCACACAAAACAATGTTGATATACGAGAACATATGTCAGTTATGTAATATTCTATATTAAATCACTTTTCATGATTTTTATATAACACTTCCAGATAATAGACTACATGTATATTACCTTTTATACCACATCTGATGTGACACCACCTCTGACAACCATCGGATTCCGGAGCGTTGATATGTTTACGCACTCCCCTTCTACATATAAGACACGGATTATTAATCTTGTGATTTTCACCACAATCGACAATGCTGTTTCTGAATTTGAGGTTTGGGGTAGAGACCCCTGGCTATCGCCTATAATTGGGCACAGCCATAATGTGAATTTAAACTGCGTTTATATACCCAATAAATACATAACATTATTAAAACATTAAATATGGGTTAAACAGATAACGTTTTCAATCAAACATTGTATAAACATTATACATAGGTTATACAAATAACAATTTCAACAAAACATTTTTTTTAAATTAAAAAACATTACATATAGGTTCTACAAATAAAAGTTTCAATAAAACATTTCTAAAACATTTAAAAAAACATTATATATAACGTTTTCAATAAAACAATATGTCCTATGATATTAGATCTAACACGTTTTATTACATGTTCAGGCAAATGTAATGTTTCTGAAGTCATAACATCGTGAATATTATTTTGTATTTGTTTGCCTTCGTGGCCATCTGGGAGTTTGTGCAGAAATTATACTATATGATCAAGATTATATCAAGATAGACATCAAATTGTAATATTCCTTTTTCCAGAATTTGCTTTATCTGTGCAGGAGATTCCATTCGAATCCAGATGGTAATTTGGGTTATTCAGACTATATAAAGGGTGACAATTATGATATTCGGTCAGTGAGCTCCGGTGGTCTAGCGAGTAAACACCTGGCACTTGATGCCAAGGGTCATAATATTAGCAATATTGGTATGTCATATAGAGGTTTAAATACAAAAAGCTAAATTCACTTATATAAAACCATCTGTTTGCCTACTTTATTACATGGTGTTGATTGTCTATCCGTGAGTGTAAATTATTTCGCTAAGATTCAGTTTGCACAAGGCAACATCAAGAAATATGTTTGTGGTCTCAGCAAAAGATCTTATAATAGTAATTTTCTTCAAGCTCTTGGCACAACTGAAGTCTTTATTTACCAGAATATTTCAAAATGATTCACCAATCAAGAATTTTTGTGTATATTTTATTAATTTATTTGTCATTTAAAATATCTTAATACCTGGCACATTAGTAAATCGAATTGTCGATATGGGTATTTCTCCCGCTAGTTTTATTTTCCCAGCTTGTAGGAATTCTAGTCAATCTTCATACACTGCTGACGGTCTCGTCGACTCACTATGATTTATGTTATACAACGATAATTATATAAAGCCATGGTCTAACGAGTATCTTTTAGTTAAACTTTTAACAAAATCTTTTTTTATATTATTGCTATGTTAAGCTTGTATTATTCTTGTTTATAGTATGCTGTGTGTAATTTTATCATGTATTTTCTCCATTCTATGGAGGTTGAATAAAATAATATTAATAATTATATTCTTAAAACATTATGAAAATATTTAAAACGTTACTTATAATGTTGTTTTAAAAACATTATTATAACATTTTTAAAACGTTATTTATAATGTTTTTTGTTCAAATGTTGGGGTTAAAACAATATTAAAACGTTTTTAAAAACCTACACTTTCACATCATAAAAATATTTACAAAATGTTTCTAAGACATTTTTGTGTTTACTGGGTAGCTTGTATGCATGAATTACTCCATTTTCGTATATTTAATTAGAACCGCTTGATATTCGTTATAAAAAGTACACCCAATCAGTAATTGCCCGGTTATCTTTTAAGTAGGGTTGACATTTACAGCCGCTTGCCGTTTTCTGCCATAGCAGAAATAGCTTTCTGCCTACAGGGCAGAAATATATTTCAGATATCATTTTCACAGACATGGCAGGTGTAATCCAGTAGACCACGTATTTCAGTAAATATTGTCAATCAATTACGTATTTCATTAATTGTTCTGCTTGGTTAGCATCTACATCCTAACCTACATCAAATGATTGATCTTTGAAAATCTTGTGCTTCAAATGAGAGTGTTTGTCAAACTCCGAAACCAACTTGGTGTGGCCAAGGCAGTAAAGTTGGTTCTCTGTAAGAAGATGCTCAGAGGACATATAAACTTCAAACTTCACCTAGTCAAGCTACATTTTCCTTCTATCATTTAGCTCTTGTTCTGTTGGATGATTTGATGGAGTTAAATCGTGTTTTAACTTTGAAAATAAGGTTTTTATTTTTGTATCTATCTTAAATATCACATAATGGAACGGGTTATTATGTAGTTATATGACTGACAACAATACGAAATCTGGCAATATTGGCAGCTTTTCTTAATTCCAAGATGGCCACAGGGTTTTAAATAACACCAGACTAAACCACATATATCATAATGAAGGCCAAAGCCCAATTATCTACTTATCCTGAAAGTCAAAATATGGCAGAAAATGTAATTCAATGAGACCCATTTTGAATTTCGAGTTTACCAAGAGTCATACGGATTTGTCAGTGTCATCACTGGATTCCTCGTCATCGGCGTAGACACCAAAATCTCGTCTCTATCTATCCTAGAAGCCGAGTTATAGGTGCACATTCAATTTCGCTAATTTCATTGTCTTAATTTTTAAAATGACGTCTCACAAGTAGTTCATCCCAATTTAGTGATATCAGAGATATTGTAGTGTATGCAATGCTCAGACTGTTGGGTATGAATTTCATTTGTGAAGCTCTATCGGATATTAGAAAATTGTATCTCCCAAATAGTATTTGTATCATATAAATATGGTTACATTTAAAGATTTAATGTGTAAAAAATCAACTAAGCTACCTATTAAAATCAAAAACTTTCTGGGTAAAGCATTTTTATTATTGAAATAGGAGGTATTGTGCCAAAAATCATAATGTGCCAGTTCTCGTCATAGTAGTAGTAGTAGTAGTATTTATTTCCAATTTCAATATCAAATAACGTATACATAATGCAATTTTATAAGTATATTACATATAAAGAAATTGGGGGACCAATGTAGCCGAAGCTGTCTTCCCATTGGCCCCAAACAATCATAGCTAATAATAGTCAGCTCGATGAAACGCCGTTTGTGTATTTGCAAGTCTGGTCGTGTGTGTATTGGAAGTATGTGGACCAGGTACCAAGGAATCATATAGTTACCTAGACATGTGTACATTGACAACAATAAGGGTTGTTGCATTTTACAGATGCTGAGTAAGTAGCTAAGATGTAACTTTTCAGGGTTTTCTTAGTTTTTGATCTTGAATTACAAGTGGAAAGGATACTATTCCAATTGTTCCATATAATGGGAAAATTGACTAACGGCAACTTACTGGATAGTGCAGAGTTACATCGAGGTACATGCATATGACTAGATTGCCTTGTCACGCGATTTCCCTGTACCTCAGAATTTAGACCGAATAGGCCATCGAAGGATATAGGAAGTATCTTGTTAATAAAGTCGTCCATGAACAAACATACGTGGTATTGATACATGTCACTTACTTTTAAGATTTCTCAATTTTTGAATATGGGATCGGTATGATTGTTATAACCCGCATTATTAATAATACGAGTAGCTCTTTTCTGCAAAGACACAGTTTTCTGAAGGATTGATGAATTGGCGTTCCCCCAAATTAGTAAACCATATGAGATATATGGTTGTATGAGAGCCAGGTATAAAGTTTTCAGACTGTTTTTTGGTAGGAATTTCTTTATTTGTTTTATGCCATATAAGGCCTGAGAAATCTTATTTTTCACGTAAATCAAATGATATTTCCATGAAAGAGTCTCGTCCAGAAAGACACCAAGAAATTTGGTGGTTTTCTCTTGGAATTGAGAACCAATTTGCTCTAAATGAGTACCACCAACTGAAATGTCCAAGATGTTAAAATTTGTACCACCTTTGAAAACGATATATTTTGTTTTGTTTTTATTTAGCGAGAGACCATTTGCACAAAACCATTCAAATAAGTTATTCATTTCTACATTTGCCCTTCGATATAAGGTGGAAATATCAGTATCACTAATGATTAAAGAAGTGTCGTCTGCAAAAGATAATATATGTGCATTTGTGGATTTTGATATATCATTAACATATATTAGGTATAGCAAAGGACCTAGGATATATCCTTGTGGTACCCCACAGTTCATGAATTCAATATCTGACTTCGTTTTACCGATTTGAACATATTGTTTCCTATTCACAAGATAACTGGCAAACCATTTGTTGGCGACTCCCCTAATACCGTAGTAAATTTTTTTT
>JAODUP010000137.1:737500-811118 GCA_025642065.1 Paralvinella palmiformis | reverse complement strand
TGTCTTTATGTCCTCAACGGCGTCATCATTTACGGCCTGAGACGCCATTGAGGATGTCTAACCGCCAATTACTGCTTCCTTGATATCGTCGTACATTATAACTACCCGGAATAAAAGTCAGTTCTTCATCAATCAACAGAAATTGGGTGAAATCGATTATTGCTAAATATTGAATATTTATTAACGGAATTCAATTATTTCCTTGGTATTTAGTATTTAAACACATACCATCTAGAGTGAAATTACTTACTAATATGGCCAGAGGTGTAAGAAATCGATCATTTAGCACATATAATCAACCGAGCCATCGGGCTCGTAAGAAGGGATCCTAGCAGTGGAACGATGGAAACACTGCAACTCACTACTTTGGTTTTAAGTTCCCCCAGGAAAGCCCCCAGGTGACGCCACCATCGACTAGTCACGTTCAGCTCTTGGAGTAGACGTTTTCAGAATTTTGTCCCCCCGATTTACCAGACAACAATAGCTGATGTGAAACACCTTTCAGACCTGACTAGTACGGGTTTCGAACTTAGATGCTACATATTAAACTGTGAAGATGTCTAGCTATTGTCTAACAAGTCTGGCCATTGTTATGAAAAACAACGCAAAGTTAGGTAAATGTCTCGTTAATGCGTTATTCATGAATTACTATTATGGTGGTGAAATAATTAATCGCTCTAGTCAATAACCAGCCAAGTGCGGTACCTTATATTTACGTTGTTATATATTTTGGATGAAGTGTACATTAATATCCAAACATACACGCGCACTCGCCGAGACATGTTCATTCACACTTACACATATACAAATATGCATTAACTAGATCAAGACATTAAATCAGACCTATTCCAGCACAGAAACGACCAACGTATCAGCAACATTCGCCCGTAAAATTATCACTGGAGATGTGACAGGTCGCTCCTTCGTCCGGATCCCAGTGATACCCAAACATCCTGAAATCTTTATCATAGATCCGCAGCATACGCGCCATGACATTAGCCGGAATCTTCCGAAATACGCTCCTGATAGCGGATAGCTTGCTGGCCGGATCCAGGCTCAGATCGGCGTTGTTAAGACCAACCGTCGGCTCGCTTCCGTTGTCCGAGCCGACGAAACGATAGAGGGCGCTGGCGTCTCCTTCCAGCGTCTCGACGCGCATCACGGCGTCGTAATGTATGCTGCATGGGAAGCAGGTGTCGTAGAACGTCATCCAGTGTTCGTCGACAAACTGCTTATCGTCGACGCCGATCAGATCGACGAACTCCTCGAATTCGATCGTCATGTTCATCGGGTCGAACGAATCACCGTCGACTCCTGCCAATTTGCCCTTCCGTCGCAGGAACTCTTCGATGATGTGCTGGTGTTTGTGCAACACCTGCCAATTCAGAGTGCCTGCCTGCTTCATCTTATTGGCGTACGCCGATCGGAGGCGATCCAGAGGATGACGAACCACGATCATCTTGAAGTAGTCGTCCAGCACGGCCCGCCTCTCGTCCTCGTCCAGATGGTAGAGCAGCCGAAATCCGGTAGCCGAGAGGTAGCTCTGCATCGGGTAGAGGACACTAACGTTCAGCCTGCCTAGAATGGGTGTAGCTAACAGTTGCCGGATGGTGTGAGTGGCCGCCTTCGGGATCAGACAATAGAACACCCTGTGTGCATCGTCGACGATCCAGTGACGACCGGAGAGTTCCTGCCACGGGATCGGCTCGTTCGTCAGCTTCATGTCGTCGCAGATTCGATTTAGGTGTCCGATTCTGATCGAGTTATCGCAGATGGCCCGCTTCGTGGCCGCTTCTGCAATAAAGAAATGCCAGTGTGTGTTGTGTGTGTGTGTGTGTGTTGTGTGTGTGTGTGTGCGCGCGCGCGCGTGTGTGTGTGTTTTATGGTATATATAATAAAGGCGTGGGCTCAGGTTTTCGTGATGTTTATAATTCTGGCCAAACGACCACTGCCTAAATAGAAAACAAATTGTATATATTAGTACATGTATAACGCAGCTATAACTGGAAATAAAGCATATATATCAGTACATATAATATATATTATGATAATAATCGTAATACCTCCGACTATAGCAGAAATAATAGTATTTTCACTCAGCCCAAAATAGCACGACTAGTTTCGGTTGTAAAAAAAACCTTTATCAAGTGCATGTGTCCCACACGCACACACATTTATTTTGCTATACAAAACATAAACCGATCCTACTTTTTACTCCTGGATCTAAATAGCCGACGTTATCGGGAACGCTGTCCTGATGATCCGCCATCTGGATAGCACCAATGCGTCGTTGGTTCTGTATCGCCTTGCCGACATCGTCGTTCTGAATTAGGCTCACGTTGAACCAAGCGTACGCAAACAGGATGGCTGATGTTAGCGTGACAACGACGAGTGCTTTGCCTCTAAACTGGGCCATCGAAGATGGGGATTTGCCGGTAAAAATCTGGATCGAACGGAGACACGACCCAGTCACAATTAAATATCACCCGCTAATGCTACAGGCCTCCGCCTGAAAACGGCCCAAAGAACGCGGAGCCCACTTGAAACACGATACATGGTATAGTTTTCAAAACCTTCATCAATTGATGTTGAAATATGGCAACGCGTAAAAAGTGTATTATCTTTATTAATCCGAAGACACTGGAGTGCCTTCCTATCTAATGTTTTTTTTTTTTCTACCGCATCGTCGAGTTTTCAGTTGCCCAAATGGCTCTTTTCGAAGCGTTATCATATTGGCAGATTACTTACTTTGGCCGCGGACACGTTCTCCATTTTGGTCGCCTAAAAGTTCCACCAAAAATACACTTCCTAATCGTCGAAACGGCTTGACGGGTGACATGCGGGGTAATTGAATACAAGCCGTTGATAAACAGCTGTTGATAATTGATTTTGTTCGAGGTAACATTATCCGAATACGGTTTTAGGCGGCTGTGTATTTGCTTGTAGTTTGCTTGTAGTTCGGCTGCCAAACAAGCGGCTGTGTATTGTTAAAGTTCCTGTTTTATCTGCGCTAGGCGTGAAAAATGAAAAATAGTGGTGTTTTTTGGCCATAATAAACGTGCTGATGTATTTTGTTCGAGTCAATAGATTATTGATCAAATAGTTGTATTTGTGCCAGTACGTTTCACAGTTTTGAAAGATGTAAAAAGAGTAACTAACACACACACACACGCACACAGAGAGAAAGAGAGAGAGAGAGAGAGAGAGACTTATTTATGTTTGCCAAATCGGCAAAAAGTGCATTTCATAAAAAATTATTGTCGCATCTGTACATGGCCACACTCCTCTTTTTTCTGTGGCCCAATTAGCAAGAAGCGTGCCGTGTGCCAAAGTAGACGCGTTGTCAATGGACCAGAAGAATTTTGGACAAGAAGGTTTGTTTTCACTTCCATACATAATTAGTAGAAGAGGGCTAAAGCCGAATACATTTCAAAACGTGTTATGTTTGACCAGTCCATTTTGTAATATAGCACACACCATCTTAGAGAATCCATTGGTAACACGAGAATGAAATGTTTCCGACTCTCGTCGTCTGAGAATGGCCAAATTTTGAGTACTCAAAAGTTGTGATATTGCTACGGTATAGTTTTTAAAGAAGTGTTTAAGGATTCTCTGAGCATAATCGGTTAAATCATCTCACGTACAAGTTGATTGACAAGTTTATTATGTCTTCTTTGTCTTCCAACCCAAATTGATTGACAGCTAGTACCCGGCACGTTTATGTCTTCAAACGGAAAATGTACAGACTATCATAACCATTTTATTTTGTAATTTCATACTTTAGATAAGACTGGAATTATTACCACCACCACCACCACTACTACTACTACTACTACTAATTATAATAATAATAATAGTAATAATAATAAGTGTTATTTATAATGTTAATATTTTATTACTAACCTAATTATTACAATTCCATTCAAGTTTGCTTCCTTTATCATAGTTTTAGCCATAAACTTTGATATTTATATTTCCATTTTATTTAAACATTCCTTTACATCGAAATTCGCTCAATTATTTTGTTTACACTGTAAGCCGATTCTGTTGGATTGTAATTGGTAATCAATAAGTTTATTGTATTTGGCTGTTTACTGTTTCAGGATAAATACCGAAACTCTACGAGTAGCAGATGTTGTCTGCTCTAAAATAACTGATATCAATGAATGTCGGCAAATGTTTATGAAGTTTGTTTACGAAGAAAAGAGAAACACTTGGGCGATAATGACGATATGTTGTTTGTAAAGCACGATATTGTACACAAAACAACAACAACAACAACTACTACTACTTATAATGTTACTACTACTATTACTAATAATAATAATAATAATACTTATTATTATTATTATTGGGGGAGATAAATAATCTATAGATACACGTATTCACCGACTATATTTACCACCAAACTCCCGAAATAGATATTTTCATTCTATAGATTAATGTTTATGGTTTTGTTGTTCAGGGAGAATCCCCAGCCTGTCACTTATTCAGCACAGCCTCTATATTGGAGTGGTTGAGAAACCTCCTCCCCCACCACTCACAGGGGAGTAGTACGGAAAGATGGAGCCGAAATACCCTGAGGGTGGTCACTGCCAGAGTGTATGAGGTTCTCAGGGGTCTTTAACGTCCCCCTTTATTTTCAATAATTCAGTGGAGACGGCAGCGCCATTTAACGTGGTCAGCCACCCACGATGTAGTGAGCCGAGAAATTGATCCCTGGAAAGGTTTCGACCTCTTACGGGGTTCGAACCTGAGACCGTTGGCAACAAGTGCCAGGTGCTTAAGCGCTAGCCCACCAGAGCTCACTATTTTTGTTTATTTAGATCGTTTATAGGTATGTTTATATGCAAATGGTGGCTTACGAGAAATATCTGACGTGCGACGTACGTCACTCGTGCGACCGAAACCCACAGTTTAAATACCAGAAGATTTCGTCATGGACAGCAAGAAAACTCGATGCGCCACTGGCGAAGAAGCTAAATGATTTCTGAATAGGCTACGAGGAGGAAAAACAGTGGAAAACACATAAAATCCCCGACACCATACATTGAAATTCACCGTCAGAGGGCGTTCCCACCGGTGATTTAGAAACTAGGAAGTTGTAAAAACATAAACATTGATCAAGAATCAATTCGACGGTTTGACGGCTGATGTGGCGCATATAATCTCCGTATTTACAAATCGCTTTTTATGATCGCTTTTCTGCTCGTAGCCTACGTCTCCAAATCATCAATAGTCAGTTTATCGTGCATTGCCAATCATGTTTACGACTGATATTCTGATAACTGACACCTTATTTTTGCTGTACGTCTATTAACCTATTCATATGACAATGTCGGTTTCGTCCAATTGTCTATCATCGTGACGTCGCAGGCCTTTTTCTGACGTTCAAACTGAAATGAGCTAGTTGTTCCTATAACGAGCTCGTTTTGTTCAAACAGCTGAAGACCTATTTGATATAGACTTTTTGGTGAATTTGATAATAAGTTAAATTTTTCTAATACTAGTTTAACAGATAAAATTGGATGTTTAAATGTTTATATTTCTATGTTTGTAATTGAATTAGCGGGATATGACCACTAATAATAATAATATTCATGATAATAATAATAATAATATTCATGATAATAATAATAATGGCCGAAATAGCAGTTATTTTCCGAGGCTTGGCTACCTCAAATGAGGGAGACGCAAATGTTCTGTAATATACAGCTTCACCGCGGGAAATAATTCTAAATAAATTAACAATTTACAATAGAAGACATATTCGGCAGAGAAAACCTTGCCAGTTGCCTGTTTGGATGACAAACTCCTCTTAGTAAAGTGTCACGGCCAGATTCGAACCTCCGACCTCCTCTTGAACAGAATGATCCACGCTCTAACACATGAGCCATATACGATTAGACGCATTTAATTACAGACAATGAAACACTATTCCGCCAGATGCATTGTTAATAAGTAACAATATATAATATGGAAACTGTAACACGAGTAATGATGAGAAAACACAATAAATCATCAGCCAGTTTACAAAACATTTTTATAAACAAAACTTTGCTTAAATTGGATATTGAACAGTTTATTTTAAAGCCTGCTCATTAATAAGGACAGTATTATATCAGATTATTATAGTTCATATTTAATAACAACCACTTCACAATGTAGCACTCTAAGCCGTCGGATGTTTAATACTTGCCTCAATCCGACCCCGCAGTTCGCTGCGCTGTAGAGTGAGCCTTTAGTTGATGAAGGACTCACTTGACAGTGTGTTCCAATTTGTCCCACTCACACACACACGGACGTACATATAACCCAACACGGCAGGAATCGATAGTCCTTGATGTGTACTAATTGTGTTAACGTCCTAGTAGATAGTATTCCTGATCATCTAGATAACTTTTTTTAAATTGTCATCCCAAAATTGTGTCCTAGATACTGCGAACTTTGGAAAGGGATGAATAATCCAAAATGAATTATTGTATTTAATTTAATTTCACTTTTTGTTCAATAGCATTTCAAGACACTCTTATGATGCAGTGGTTAGAACAATAGAGTACATACCATACATGGAGTCAATTAAATTCCGGAATTGGAATTGATTATTTAAAAAAAAATGGAATTGGAATTGAATTGGAATTGAAAACTTTTATTAATTGGAATTGAAACAATTTGAATTGAATTGAAGTTTCCTACAAAATAATTAAACCCAAAAATTAATTTACCATTTTTACAACGATAACACTTACATGTAGTGTTACCAATATACTGGAACCAAAATGATCCAGATTGATTCAGCACAGTCTCTATGTTGGAGTGACTCAGAAATCACCTCTCTCACCACTCACAGGGGAGCATGCGTAAAGATGGAGCCGAAATACCTTGAGGGTGGTCACTGCCAGAGTATTTTACGTCTTCAGGGGGTCTTTAACGTCCCCCTTTATTTTTAATAATTCAGTGGAGACGGCAGCGATCCAGAACTTTGGTTCTCCTCTCCTAAAACTGTGACTATTATTGCTTGTACCCAGACCTAACTGTTTCATAATCATTTGAGATATTTTGTACACTTACCATATGTCAGTAGTTTAGTACCAGGCAGGGTTGTGAAAGTAAATACAGGATCTGACCCCTGCTGGGTGGAACTAAGCAAAAACATTCGTTTCAAGGCTCCTACTGGACAGTGCAATATAAACACACTTTTGATGATTACAAAATACACTCTTTCATGGGGATGTACCCAAGACTATGATCCACCACTTGATATAATCAAATATCTCTTTAGCTAAAAGCGCCTTATGCTAGTTTTACTATATTAACAATTACCAGTATACTGGAACCAAATTGATCCAACTTGGAATATAAACTACTCGGAGTAGATATTCCAATTAGGTACTATACCTACTCATGGAAAAAAAGTATTAGGGAAAAAAGAGTCGGGAAAAACGGAATTGGAATTTATAAATTTGGAATTGGAATTGAATTGGAATTGATCAATTTGATGTGGAATTGGAATTGACCAATTGGAATTGAGTGGATATGGAATTGACAAAATGGAATTGATCCCATGTCTGGTACATACCTATATTCAAATCGATATGTTTATTTAAGATTCATCCATACGTCATGTACATATCTCCATATAAATACTAAACATACAATTAACCAAAAATTTTAAAGTACCGCACATAATATTCTACAATGATAGATTCAGTAAAAGCAGTTATCCATCTACAACATCTTAATCCAGGTGTCGTCATTTCCCAGAATGCCACTTTAAATCACTGATGATAGTTTCAAGTACCAGCTTATCACAAGAGACGTCCAATCCCTGCATGAATGTATATGCAAGGTTTCTAATTATGGGTTTACTATTTGGTATACGGTATTGTACAAAGATGGCGAAGACACCGCAATATTTAGGTTGATTTGGCAATAAAAGAAAGACAGTATTGTAAATGGGAGAGTTCTAAGTAAAGCAAGGTTCGCCTCTGTGGAAGACATATAAAGTTTTCGCAGGAGCGTATTACCTTAAATGCTTAATTTCGGAACTTTGTGTGACGTCATGTTTTACAAACATCACATAGCGCCACAGCTTTGTTTACAAGCGTCTTGACCAGTTGACAGACAAAATGTCAGATTCCGACGAAATGTTTGACCTTTTCGGGGATATCAAGACGTATACAACTTTGAACCGCCCACAAAAAGGGTCACAGACAGTATTAATTATGAGGAATTAGCTGCAGCAAGTGCAGACGTGCATCTAGAGCAACCACCTGTGCCGTCGACATCCGAACCCGATCCACATTTTGTTTGTGTTCGTATAATCTTAATTGATAAGTCAACACACTGGGTCTGAATGCGAATATTTGTCGGTACACGGAAGCCCGGTGGATGCATGGGTCTCGAGCTCCCCTTGTGATGTGTGGCCTATAGGGGAATGTGTCGCCCTCGATGGAACACCTACTATTTTAACAATTTAATAATGTCTACAATACACAGCCATAAGAAGTTTTGAGTAGGGCTCAGTAAAAACAGTTTTGCTAATAAGTCTCCCTCATTTGAGGTTGCCAGCCACGTTAAAAATTGCCATTTCAGCCATTATTATTATTATTATTATTATTATTATTATCCAACTGATCGTCCCATAGACCGCGAAATAACCAAAATTACGTTCCTCAAAGTGTTTCTCACACAGCTTGCTGTGGGAAGTTAGCTTCCATTGCACTCTGTTCAAGCTTCGCAGCCAATCGCGCAAACCAGTCTTGTTTTGGGGGGAATTAATGCATACTCCATCCACTGGCAGACCCATTTGCATAATTATATGCGTCACAATACACCATTTTATACGTTTAACAAAGACAATATAGAACACGTAACTCAGGTTAAACAAGTCCACGTGGGTGACTAACAACGTTAAATGGCGTTGCCGTCTACACTGATTTATTAAAAATAAGGGGGGGGGCGTCAAAAACACCCTGATGACGTAAAACACTCTGGCAGTGACCACCCTCAGGGTATTTCGGCTCCATCTTTCCGTACTACTCCCCTGTGAGTGATGGGACAGGATTTTCTGAACCACCCCAACATAGAGGCTGTGTTGAATAAGCGACAGCCTGGGGATTCTCCCCGAAAAACAAAACAAACAAACAAGGCCACGGCAAGTGTTTGGCGTCTATGTTTATCAAAGATGACGTCACAAGTTTTCAGAAGATTCTCAATAAAAGTTGTTGTGGCCATGTGAGATGCTAGCAAAGCAAGTTTTAACACCACTGTAACTTTATTTCTAGGAAAATATTTAAATATAACCCTTACTGAAATTGATTTTAATAAATAACACCGACATTTGGACTAATTTGGGAAACCTTTTCCCTCGGCCTTTAAGACATAAATAAACAAATCTGTGCTACACCTTTTTACGTCTTCTTAAAACCAAACCGATTGAACATTGTTGACAGCGTAACTGACATCCTGTCCAACAATATACGTTTTAAAATTTACCCAGTATTAACTAATATAACAGGTCTATAATTGTCTTTGTTGTTAACCTTGCCACATTTATCTCTGACGATTGAAATAAGCACAGCACATAACGAAGAAGTCGGTAAAAGCCATGTACGAAAAACCTAGTTATCACAACATTTAAAATGGAAGAAAAAAATATGGCATGAATGGTATAGACATTTAAGAGCATCTCCACAACTATATCATTTTTATATTTGACATCATATCTTATCTGTTGGACCTCTATATTCTTCATATGGTTAACATCCTCAGTATTGTTGTGTAAAGGCATATCACAGCTGTTTAGATTGTGCCTTTAGTGTTGCAGCCCCCACTTTGTGAAATAGGTTCTAAAAACACACCTGTTCAAGGTCGCTTTCACAGATTATTATTATTATTATTATTATTATTATTACAGCCAATATAGACCTTTCCCAACCCATGCTCGCCATCTAGCGAGAGTCAGAGCAAACAATACTGGACCTGTACTTTGTGTGCGATCGCTAGTTTTTTTTTTGTTATTGTAAAATGCCAGTTTTGTTATAATGTCATATATAGGTAACACAAACGTAATAAATTTATGTGATTCTAGCCTATTACGGTTTATTACACGGTCTCTCATGTTGATCATAAATCACGCTCATTTACATATTGTAAATATTATTGGTCTAGCTCATTTACATATTGTAAATATTATAATGGCCTAGCTAACTATTATCAGGGAGCACGTCAATACACGCTATCTTGCACCGAGTTAGTAAAGTGTATTATAATTATCTGGCACCAATAATAACAGTAACAATAACAACAACAACAACAGTAACAACAACAATAACAGTAACAACAACAATAACAGTAACAAAAATAATAACAGTAACAACAATAATAACAGTAACAACAATAATAACAGTAACAACGACAATAACAATAACAATAATAACAGTAACAACAATAATAACAGTAACAACAATAATAACAGTAACAACAATAATAACAGTAACAACAATAATAACAGTAACAACAACAACAGTAACAACAATAATAACAGTAACAACAATAATAACAGTAACAACAATAATAACAGTAACAACAATAATAACAGTAACAACGACAATAACAACAATAATAATAACAGTAACAACAATAATAACAGTAACAACGACAATAACAATAACAACAACAATAATAACAGTAACAACAATAATAACAGTAAGAAAATGATAACAGTAACAACAATAACAACAACAATAACAGTAACAGTAACAATATTAACAGTAACAATAACAGTAACAACAACAACAATAACAACAACAATAACAACAATAATAACAATAACAACAATAATAACAGTAACAACAATAATAACATTTACAACGACAATAACAGTAACAACAATAATAACAACAACAACAACAACAGTAACAACAACAATAACAGTAACAACAACAATAATAGGAATATCAAAAGGCACACACATATATATATATATGTGTGTGTGTGTGTGTGTGTGTGTGTATTCCAACGTTGTGGTGCTTCTAGCGGCGGACGAGAAGCCATTACATCGTGTAGAGGGCGCCACCTGCCAATTAATCTACTTCTGTGTGTGTGTGTGTGTGTGTGTGTGTGTGTGTGTGTGTGTGTGTGTGTGTGTGTCGTGCGTGTGCGTGTGCGTGTGTGTGTGTTTTATGTTACATATAATAAAGGCGTGGGCTCAGGTTTTCGTGATGTTTATAATTCTTACAGAATTATGATCAAACGACTACTACCTAAATAGAAAACAAATTTTATATATTAGTACATATATAACGCAGCTATAACATGAAATAAAGCATATATATCAGTATATATAATATCTATTATGATAATAATTCTAATACCTCCGACAATAGCAGAAATAATAGTATTTTCACTCAGCCCAAAATAGCACGACTAGTTTCGGTTATAAGAAACCTTTATCAAGTGCACGTGTGTGTGTGTGTGTGTGTGTGTTATAAATGTCCGTGCAAGTGCACATATATTTTGTTATATAGATCCGTACGAATTGTTGTAAAATAAAAATTATGACATAATTACTGACACTTGATCATCTATAGTTTCTATAATTACTCATATGGTAATATAAATAATATTTAAAACAAGAGATAGATCACATTCGATCAGTCATATTCAACACGGTCTGTAATCCATGTAATTCATTGCCTGCTGAGTTCCAAGTCCTATTCCGAGTTTCAGTAACGTAGTTTTTTCTCTGTATAACAACTAATTAACAATGGCGTCTATATAATTATTTTGGTATTCCCTGAAGACATGGAAGGCATCTGATGTAACTGGTAATTAAGCTTCTGGGGTGGATCAAAGGAATTCTAACTGGGCGAAGACAGGGAGTAGTGGTAAATGGTAAGCTGTCATCATAGGTAGATATCCTGAGCGGATTACCTCAAGGAAGTGTCCTAGATCCTATCATGTTTGTCATTTTCTTAAATCATCTGCCAGACGTGGTCAGCAGTACAGCAAAAATAGTTGCTGATGACTCGAAGCTGTTCCGTGCAGTTCAGACAATTAAAGATCACTGTGTCATGCAGCAAGCCTAAGACAACCTCGTGGCAGCTATATAGGTTTCAGTGATGCCAAATAAACAGCCTCCATCTAGGCAGCTCAAACCAGGGATTAAAATACCAGATGGAAACTGAGATATTAGGCGACACAAGAATTGGGAAAGACTTGGGTGTATTTATTGATGAGGAACTAAAATTCCATGCCTATGTCTCCAATCCAATAGAAAAAAACATCACGCTTGTTAGGCTTAATAGACCAATCCAGGCGAAGTGCGTTGCATCGGTTACCATCTGCGGTCTCGGGTTAGAAACAGTTATGGCGTCCACTGTTAACAGGGGATGGCAACATTTCACTAACGATAAATACTGGAAATCTTTTAGCAAATTATTTCATATTACACGGAGACTGAGACTAGAATTTCAACTGAACGACTGTTTCTTTCCAAAGGATTTAACACAATATTTATCAGGATATAACCCAATGATTGAGCGGACTGATCTTTCCAGATGAATGATACAGCTAAGCCTTAGTTATTCATGTTGACTTGTAGGGGATATTTTAGCATGGGTTTCAATGGATTAAATAAATGATTTTAAAATTAAACTTTTAGCTGAATGTATAGTGATTTTAATGAATATCGTTTAAATATTTAATGTAGAATTTTGGAAATATAATTCTAATTTGTACCTTGGAACGAATCATATACGTATCACCTGTATATTATTAAATAAAAAATGTTATTACATTAGAGTATTACCACCCTTGACATTTACATGTAGTAAACATTGCACGAGCGGCTGATTCAGGAAATAAAACAGCTTAATTTCAATACACGATGTCATGCATAAATACCAATGTTACATTCACATCGTCACATCGTCGTGCTGTGATAGAGCAGTTACTTAGAGCGTAGGGCTCGTAGCCGAACGGTCGCGGGTTCGAGGCTCCTTGAGCTGCAATGCTGTCATGTGGCTTCTGGTTCACTCATCCATAAAAAATGAGTACCTGACAGGACGAGATGGCTATGTGTTCGAGTATAATGGCAGCATGCGCTGTATGCTCCCTTGGGAGTTGAGATGTGTGCATGCTCGGTGGAAACAGGCCTGAGTCATGGGTAATACTATTGTAAAGCGCCTTAGAGCAGTTTCTAGCTGAATAGGACGCTATATAAATATCACATATTATATTATATTATTATATCAGATGGCAAAGGTTATACAAAAAAATGGAACTAGACAGGTCGGACCATATCAGCCATGCAAATCGCACTGAACGTTACCTAGTTTAGTAGCATATATCTATTGGGTGAAGTTTATGCCATTCCTATTAAATGCAAAATTATGATCTGGAGAGTACATACTGTTAATGGACTATAAATAAAATCCAAATATAGCTGGAAAATAGCCTATTTACAGCTTTTCAGTAAGACATTTATCGGCCACTATACCCGTAAATCGCCATGCATCACAGTGATTCTTAGACTTCTAACCCGAGACCGTAGTGTGAAATTCAGCTGCATGATGGCGCCAGGGGTAATTGAATCAGTCTATAAGAGCGGTTTTCACGTGTCACCATGCCTCCGGTGAGCTCCGGTGGCCTAGCGGTTAAGCACCCGGCACTTGGTGCCAACGGTCAGAGGTTCGAACCCCGTAAGAGGTCGAAACTTTTCAAGAGATTAATTTCTCGGCTCACAACATCGTGGGTGCTGACCACGTTAAATGGCGCTGCCGTCTCCACTGAATTATTTAAAATAAAGGGGGACGTTAAAACCCCCCTGAAGACGTAAAACACTCTGGCAGTGACCACCCTCAGGGTATTTCGGTTCCATCTTTCCTTACTGCTCCCCTGTGAGTGATGGGGGAGGAGGTTTCTCAACCACTCCAACATAGAGGCTGTGCCGAATAAGCGACAGCCTGGGGATTCTCCCCGAACAACAAAACCAAACCATGCCCATAGACTGTTCACCACATATGGTACGACCACACTTAGAATATGAGAATGTAATCCGGCACCCAAGAATTAGGCGTGATACGGTAGAGATATACAAAATTCAGAGACGGGCCACCAAACTAATACCAGAGCTGAAGCATCTCCCATACGATAAGCGGCTACAAGAGCCCTAAAATTACCAACACTGCAACACCATAGGATAAAAGGGGATATGATGCCGACATACAGTATCATAAATGGAATTGACAGAGCAGGTATTCTTTGAGCTAAGTTCGGGATCAGCCATCCGAGGACACAGCCAAAAGCTGGTGAAAACATGCTAGATTTGGAATTAAGCAGTCAGCCTTTAGCCAGAGAGTCGTAAACGACTGGAACTCGCTCCCAACTGAAGTAATCGAAAGCCCACCACTAAATAGTTTTAAGTCTAGGTTGGACAGGTTCTAGCTTGCAGAGCAATACAATTTGCCTTGATAGTTATGATCTAAATAAAGAGTACCAGTCAAGACCGGCATAAACAATCAGGCAATCATTCACAATGCCTCTATATTCCGTATATCCGGTATCAAGGTATCAATTAAGGTATTAGCTTTCACATAGATTTCACATGGTGTGTCGATAAGGTCTGTATTGATGTTGACACCAAAGAATATAGACATATTTATTTTTTCTGATTGACGTTCTCCGATATCAGATTCCCAGTGGCGCCACCTTTGGTCTGTTGAACAGCACGGCGAGATAACAAAACGAGACAAATCGAGATTACCAAAGCTTCCGGATATTTGTCCAGTTGGTTGTTTTGCTGAATTACTGAAGAAGAAAGGTTTAGCATTATGGTAAGTTGAGCTACTACTATACACCGTTATGGATTCCTTTTAAAACTCATTATCAGATATCGCTCTATAATCAGCGATATGTTCAGTAAATTGAACTCATTCGCAATTAGTATATCGGTCCGAACGAGTGGCGTGTTGCCGGGCCTGTTACTTACTGGACTAGTGTTACACTCATTGTTAGTGTTAGATGTCTACTAGATAGTCACAGTGTTAGTGTTACCTCTGAACCAGACTCCCAGAGAGGCCATGTTACCTGTAGCAATTAATCCATTATTATGATTATCATTATAAATCATGTTGTTTACTAAATGTAGACGTTCTAGAATTGTTATTATTTTATATCAAAGATAAGTCTCGGATCATAACAGATTCATAACTAAAATATATACATTTGACATCATTTCTGTTAATTTATTATATTAGATATTGGATATAGCCTATATTTCGATCTCTAGTATTCAGAAATTGATTGTTGCTATTGAGATTTTGCCCTGTAGCCATTGTAGTCTTTTAGTAGCTTTGTTCCAACAGTTTCTTTGTGTGTGCTATATAACATGATGGCACCAAATGGACTTCACTAAGTTAGTTAAGTAACCTCTAGCGAGCTGCCTGGACAACTCAGCCCTGGAAAAAGATATGTAAATTAGTTAATTAATATTTGTGTATATATATATAAAATAACAGCTTGGTGGTCATTTACTTGCAATGCAAGACTGTTATGGAATAAGTGCATGCCATGTAGCTTGGTGATCGTTTATTGCAGTGTAAAACTGATACAGAATAAGTGCATGTAACTGTGTGAAATGTAGCACTGTGGTGACTGTATAATACTGAATATGCTTTTCACATATTAAAATATTTGACTATAACCTATAGTATAGGTCTGACATGGGAATAAATGAATATGTCCTTGCCATTAATATTTTACAAATGTGTGTTTAATACTTTTAGACATGATTACAGCAGTAGGTGGGTTGATGCTTTATTCATTATCTCACTAGATTTACTGCAGGGCTCTACACTAATTCTATTTACTCCCATGTTCATATAATTTATTGCAAATCCTTCTCCCATTACATCACTAGGACAATTCATTCTTAGAAAATATCGTTGTTGTTAACTGCATGCAGTATTGCAAATTCCAGGTGGTGAACCAGACAGTGGTCATTTAAGGATCATGTATAGAACTTAATTCTTTGGTAGTGCAGTGGGTTATGGACTGTTCGCTCCAAATATACAGCATTCCCGATAACAGACGGGTCGATGACCCGACATGGCAATCTTCCCCAAGTCATCACTTCTGCTGCTTACAGAGGTTTTGTCAGCACCTTGAGGGGGGAGATCCATTTACAGTAGGCCTACGACACACAGGATGTCACTGTTTGATGCCTCTAATCATGTCTGTTGATTGTGTCCACGTAAGAGCTGCAGTGTGTGCACATGGGGAAAATGTCCAATTTCGGAGACAGTTATAATTGTAAATGTTAACATGAAGCGACAAATTTCTTTATCTGGGGTCAGGGCAATAAGAAGCCTTCAGCCAACTCAAGATCTGGTAATTCAATGCTTTTATTACAAATATTGTTCTATGTTTTAAGTTGATTTCAGTTTCACTGCTGAAATCATGGTGCTTTGGGCGATAATGTGGGCTATCTAGGTCATGCATAGCAGTAAGACTGTATGAAATGTGATGTGGGTTGCAGAGGGAGTGGTATGGGTCATAATTGATTCAATTACCAGTAATTACTCTAAATAAAATATTAATTGCTGATTTTTTTTGACACTGGATGATGTGGTGAAAGCAGCATGGATACCAAAATACGGAATATAAGGCTGAGCCTGTCTGGGATTCCGTTCTACGCCTATAGTGCCACATATCTCATTGCCTGCCACTTTAAATATAATGAGGGTAGTGGCCGCTACAGTTCATTCAGAGAGTGAATTCCAGTCTTGGACTATTCTTTGGCTGGACATGTTCTAACGAACTTCAAGCCTACCATGATGCACGAGTAACTTGTCCTTATGCCCCCTGGTATATCGTCCTTCAGCTCTGAGAAACAATGTCTTGTGTTCAAGACAATCTAACACATTCATGATTTTGAACACCTGGATACGGCCAAGGAACCAAGTATTTATTTAATTTACATGTTTTGGTCATCCTTTAAAAGTAATAAATCAGTTGGAACATGAGAACCAAACAGGTTCCTTAGTATAGAACCAGCAGGCTTAAAATCTCAAGTGGACCCCACCTTATAAATTGGCGGGAAAGTTATTAAGTTTCATCTACACATATATGGCGCTATATTAATTTATTAATTAGTAGCAAAATACTATATAATTTATTAATTTAGTAAACAAAATACCATAATAACCGAACTTGTCAAAATAATACCTTCATTGTTGCCGGGAGTGGGAGAATTGCCGATTTTACATATCAAATTATTGCACAATATATATTTATGAGCAAAAAGTTTAAACTGAAAAATATTTTTAATTATTAATTAAAAATTTTAAAATATTTTTCAGTTCAAACTTTTTGCTCATAAATATATATTGTGCAAGAATCCACTTTAATATAAATTCTTCATTATTTTGATGACAATGATTAAAAAACACTCGTTGTATTTGAATACAGAACACACACAAAAGCCAATCAACATCCAGTATTGTTTGTTCTACAGGCTCTTAAACTTTCCCATGAACTGACACAACTCACTGCCCGGGATACAGGCCAGTTGTCGTGGTCAAGAGGAAAGGAACTAGTATTCTAGCTCTGTGATATCATGCAAGCATGGATTCTATTGTTCACTAAAATCAGTATATGAATCCCCTTCAGGATCGTTGGTCCCATGACTGGTAATTACTGGTCTACCATAATAATGTATTGAATTGATAGAGAATTGTCTGATGATTAATATCTACATGACCTAGCCTGTGTGTGAATAATGCAATTATATTGAAAAGGAAAATATAAGCGTGAAAACAATATGGTACCAATGTGCTACATGACATGATGGCTTAGCAGCAGCAGGATGAAATATAATACAGATAATATCTTCTTATAGCTCCCAAGACATTCAAGTATACCTCAAATTGTTTCTCACAGAATCATTTCTACAATTTTTCCAGCAGGGGCTTTTGACACACAGACCCACTAGTGGCCAGTTGTGCTCTGTATTTTTCATCAACCCCTTTCTTTTTCCTGATGACCCTCCAACCTCAAATATTATCTGGAACCCTGATATAAAAAAGGACTATTTGCCCTTGTTGTGTTATATAATAAAATTATATATATTTGTCCATCTGAAATTACATGTTCATACCACACAAATGACAAAACTCGCTATCCAGCCACACACATGACAAACCATGGACATGACCCAAAACCACAACAGTGTACATATGCACACACCATCCCACCATATATGACACACAAACATATATCCATCCCTGCCCAACTAAGTGACCAATGGTATTTATATTCTTAAGTTGTTAAAAATATTTGATGGCACAGAGTTACCCCCTTAGGTCAGCAAGATCTATAAACCATCCCCACAGATTTAAACTGCTGCTGTATACCCAGATATATTTTACTGCTCTTGTCAGTCTGTTTTTTTTAAATAATTTGGTAATAAATCGTATTTGAACTGTTTGTTAATTACATTGTATTTGATCTATTTGGTAATAACTTATATTTTAACTAACCGGTGGGTGAAAAAAATCGAGTGTGAATGGTCCAGTTCCCAGTGATGTCACCCCATCATGACTTATTAATGATCTCCAGCACACCCTGCTTCTGCTTTGAATCATCAAGGTGGTATCTCTCAAATTGATATCAGAACCCCTATGGCATTAGGTTCACTGGTTCCCCTTTAACCATACAGAGAACACATGGCGAATCTTATTACAATAATCAGGATTTGACCTAATCTTGTATAATGTTAAAAGTAAATGTCATAATTAGATTTTTATGATTATTGCATTTATTTTTATTGATTAAATACAAAAAAGATATGTTATTTAAAGTTAGTTGTGCTAGATAATTAGTTTTATACATATTTATAATTAAATTTCAACACTAATTTTATCTCTGTGTATTGAATTTGACACTTGTTAACTTCACAATGTCTGGAAGAAAACACTATTATTATTAATAGAGTGCGGTTGTATTTTGGTAAGACTAAAGTTGTGGTGAAAGCAATTGGTTGGGCAATATACAAGAAATGTGGCAAAGGAATACATTTAAATAAATAAAACATCCAGCTACTACTACCAGGTAAATGTGTTAATTTTTGCATAGATGTGTGTGTTTTTTTAAAATAATTATTATGAAGCACCTTTGACCTGAAACTGAAAGCTGCAAATGAAGTTAACAGCCATATGAAACAGCAACTCAAAGCATAAAAGGCCTCAACAATTTCCAGCATGGCCAACTGTTACACCAAAAACATGCAGGTGCCAAAACAATTACACTGTTTTCAACCTTGAATAACTCTGAAACTATGAAAGATAGCTCAAAATTGTGAGTTCTGTTAGAGCTGCTTACAAATAAAGTACAAACCAAATTTCAGATCTCTATTTAAAGTTGAGATATATAGGCATTTATAATACTATTAATAACACTGGATATTGACTCTTACTGGGGTTAGAAGGGGCCTATATCTGAGAGAGTATTTGCAGTTGGGGCCAAAAATTTTGCATGAGTTAGTTTTCCATAAAGAAGCATTTGTGCGATTTAAAAATTCTTGATGGTGTCCAAATAATGTTTTAGAAAATTGGGTGATTTTGGTGTAGAATCACCCAGATTGATTTTAGCAAAGGTCTTGTTTTGCATTGTTATTTTGTGAACCTCACTCGTTTTCAACAATCATGGAAGACCAGTCCCTGTGTATAGATTCAAATGTCAGTGAACAATTTAATTATAAAATCATCATGAATGTCAGCTGCAAACTTTCAGTTAACTGTCCAATTACACAGTAAATGGAGAGCTGCATCCAAATATATGGCTCTGTAGATATGTTCCCACATTTAGTGCCATATATATTCTCAATTATTATGTGATCTGTAGTCAATACTGGGCCTATAATGTATAATATTTTAATACCTGTGGAAGTAGAGTTGGGTTAGCTGGCATTCTGCTGCGACTTAGCCATTGCAGAATTGGTCAGGACCAATAGCAATGATCTAAATTATATTGTTGAAATTAACTTGTTATTTGATTTTTCAAGATTTTGTTAATAACTTATAATTAATTATCTATTAATGTGATGGCACCAGAATACCTGTGTTAACTGGTGTCCATTAGAAAGTCATCCTGAAAACTCAGGTCATCCAGTCAGATACTATTGCAGGTGCCAGTGTCTCAGCTCAAGTCATATGGTGATTGTGCGTTTAGTGTTGCAGCCCCCACTTTGTGGAATAGGTTACCACCAGATATTAGTCTCTTGAAAAAATTTAAATCTCTTCTAAAACACACCTATTTATGGTCGCTTTCAGTGTCACAGATAAATAATTATTACCTTTTAAATCATTACAGGTTTTTTTAGACATATTATTTCAGGTATTATTATATTATATGTACAGCGCCTTTGAATGGCTCATGCTAGTAAGGACGCTTTATTAAATATACATTATTATTATTATTTTGTTTAAAATGATTGTTTCTAGAGCTATGGGGCAGTATTAATTTAATAGAACTAATGGATGACAAGTAACCCTCTTGGGTTGGTGCTGGTGTTTATCTGTGGTTGACCATGCATTGATAGTGGCTTCACTTCATGATCCTCCATGTGGCAAGAGTGCAATTACGGAATTGGAATCGCTTTTTTGTTTAAATGGAATTGAAAAAATTTGAATTGAAGTTGGCTACAAAAACATTTTATCCACAAATTCATTTACGATAAAAAGAATTTTTATTCAGAAATATTTCTTCCATGATCATCCTATTTGGAATATAAACTATTCGGAGTACCTATTCATGGTAAAAATGGGTGGTAAAATTGGAATTGATAAATGTCTGCTACTCTGATTCCATTAATCCATCTTATAACTTTCACATTAAATAATAGTTACACATGATTAGTTGCATGAGAAAACAGCTAAGTTGGTATTTTGTCACAGGATCCTCCAAGGACTTTGTGATTTGGATTATTGATGATTGACATATCAAATGGACTGATTCAATTGTATATGTGTGAAAGATGTGAGAGTCTGTTATGGTTATGTCAAATGTAGTGAATAAAAAGGTTTGTGACTGTATATCACTATATGACTTCATAAAGATATTTACGGTGGGTTTATGACACTGTCCTGTCCTAAACCCAACCCTGTTTGATGTGGCACTGATAACCCCATCACCACCATCCATTGCACATAGCTCCACCCATAATTCATGGGTTATAAAATAAGTCTGATTATTTGTTATAATATTTACATGTATAGAAAGTATTTATCATCGTATCAAACATTGAATGCCATACTGATTAAACAATATGACGAAGCTTACTCCATTAGAGAGAAATCAGAGGTGATAACAAAAGCACAGCAATGTCAATCACAAGCCATGATAGTGTTCCATGATAATCTTCCACATCTGACCCCAATATGATTGGGAATGGATGCTTGATCTATGTCAATATTATAACATTGACATTCAGAAAATATAACACAGGTATAAGGAGCCACTTTATGAATATGACCAACACATTTAGTTGGGCAATATCATGCACCACCACCCTCCCCAATAATGCACAGAGACCATTGCTATCAGTGGTCTGGTTCTAAGGCAGTTCCCATCCGTTGACCCTCAGACTGTAGATGTATATTTTTATGAAGACTTCCCTTTGTGCATGTTTCAATAATGATTGTCTTCTAATGTGAATATTATATGAAGTAGCTATAGTGCTAGACATGAAGGTGGTCCTACACTTTTCACTTTGCCCACACAGTTAGTAAACACATGTGTACATATCTTGGGGTGTATATATGTAGAAACGACCATCTTTCCCCCTATTGGAAGTTATAAATAAATCTGTGTCTAGTCAGGCATGAGAGTGGTTGTTGAAATAAATCCCCAGAAAAACAGGAAAGGAAATCATAGAGTGAAGTGAGCCACATGTACCTGGGGGTGTGAGGGTAAAATTTGGGCTTTGAGCATTTTTAGGACAATCTGAGTGGGGATGAAACGTGTCTTTTATAAGAGAATCTTTCAAGCCACTAGTTTCAGCCACTCCCCAATTCCAGTAATGTTATTTGCGGCTCTGGAAAAACTGGGAAGCCCATCCCTGTCTAGTAAAATGGATTTGCGATGGATTCATCATTAACATCGATATGTTTATTTGCTCATGCAAATGGAAAACAACAATTCTGACTGTTAGGGATGTGCTAACACTGCATTATAGGAACAAATCATTACACAACGGAAAGCCAAAATCTGTTGCTGAAGGATTACTCCGATTGGTCAGACCTTTACCTTGGCTAACTCGGTTCACGTTTTTTTCCATATCAGACAATCAAAAAGGGTGTATAGGTACTGGAGGAAGAAATCCATGTTTCGAGGATAGTGTCCAGTGCTGAAAAATATAAAGCACTCCCATCATACATAGGGCCTATAGAGTTATGCTACCGAGGAAATAAATAAAAACATACTTGATATCATTTTACACAAAACCCAATAATAATAATATAAACTTGTAGTACCTACTAATGGTAAAAAGTTGGCAAAAATGGAATTGATGAATTTGATTTGGAATTGACCCCATGTCTGACCTCCGATATGGACGTATTTTCAGTGGACTTGCCTGAAATCACTTCACTCCAAATAATCTGTAGCCGAGCACCCTGTGTTACATATACTTCCGCTCTATATATATACGTATACCAGACTGCCTCATAATGGAGACATGTATTATAACCAATAGGAATAGGTATCAATACTGACTTTTTCTATGAATGCAGCTATTGGCTTAACTCTATAGATATGAAATGTCTGGTTGGATTTTACTGCTATTACTGTCAGTGTTAATTAGATGGTGATTTGGTTTTTGTTGTATGGTGTCATTGTTATTTTTCAGTCGCACACAATCCTGCTGGTTCAACCAGGAAAACGACCCGAGGCTAGAACATATTCTGATTATGAGTCCGTAAACGAGTGTCTTGAAGGTATGTGTGTTAAATGTTGTTGTATGATGTGCATTTAATCTCCTTTGTTGGTTGTGTATAACATGAACTTTATGGATAATGTGTTTATCTGGACCATGGGCTGCCTCATCTGACTCTTAAATTTCAGTCCTGAAGTGTTTTTTTATATCCCAGTTCTATAAATCTTAGCAATTTAATTTGCCACAGTTTATTAATTTAGGAATAATTGAACTAAAATCTGGTATCTGCACTTAATTTGAAATTAAATAGATGGTTTCCATTATGACTGCACGAGAGGGCGCCTCCATGGTCTAGTGGTAATGTGTTGGACCAGAGTTCACTACCACCCGTGTTCGAATCTCAGCGTGGACACATCTGAAGATTGTTTCGTCTTTGATGGCGCCTCATTATCTTTGGAGGTCGCTCGGCCCATTTAGCCTACCGTGTGGCTGTCGAACATCTTCTTATGACTGCGCTATCTACTGTAACTTCATTTACTGGTCCCATTCCACTGGGCTCACTACAAGCTTTTGTGCACTCAATGAGTCATACTGGTTGTGTTGAGCTGAATTTTTTTTCCATACATATCTATTATTGTTATTATTATACCAAACTTATAAAGCGCTCTTTTCATACTTATAGCCTGTTCAAAAGTGCTGTACATAAACTTATGGAAAAAAACGTATAAGATATAACAAATATAATATGATTATTTCATAACAATATATGTATAAAGCTAAATTGGGATATATATATATATATATATAAAACTGACTAATAAAAAAAATTAAACATAATAATGGCTGGAGAACAGTATCTTGAACAAAATCTTACATAGAACTATTAGAAGGCAAATTTTAAATGTATATTAGTAAATGTTGATTCTTACAATTTAAATATAAAACTGCATAATAGTGGTCTATCTACATAAATGTAGATTCTTGGTCTACTGTCCCTTACTCATAATATGTAACAATTAGCATGGCAATGCGTAAGTTAAAAAGTTGTAAGAATAAATCAGTGTTTATTTCTGACAACAATCATTCTAAACAACAATAATAGTTATTTTGTAAGAACAAGATACTCGTATTGAAATTAAAATATTTAAGATAATTAGATTTTCCTGATTTTATTTTGTTTGTTATCAGATATTTAGAGTTTATTGTCATAACATCTGACATACAATGACAGAGCCATTGCCTCCTAGCTTTGGCTGTCTCGAGTAATGAAAGCCAACCTTGCCTCAAACAAATAATCCTTTCTGTTAGCGAAAGATAAACAATACAATGTTATATTTAATCTATTGGAACACTGCTGTAAGAATAACTAAATCAGTTTGATCTTGTGAATCCCCAGAATCCATGTATTTACAAACAAACGTGGCTTCACTGACGTGCAAACAACAGTCTCTGGACCATGCACTGTATGTGCATCAATAGTCTATTCACAGATACTCTGACAGTCACTAGCAGCGTTACACACCTTTTTCTCTATCTGGTTTATTATGTCACTTTTCCTTTTTTTTTAATGACGCTTATAACTTATATATGTTAACTGACTGATAGTGTTGGAAGGTATAAACTTAATTTTTATTTCATCGAATAGAGCTGTGTAGCAAGTAGGTAATGGTATCTGAGAAAATATCATCTTTTCCTTGCTGTGCAAATGATCCCCATGATTGTTTAATTGTTACAGGTGTGTGTAAGATATATGAGGAATACCTGAAGCGTACAAATCCTAACAGTCCATCCATCACATACGACATCAGTCAGCTGTTCGACTTCATCGATCAGATGGCAGACCTCAGCTGTCTCGTGTAAGTATAAAAGTAGACAGATTTTATCCGTACGAAATGAATCACTCATCTTTTGTGTCCATCATTCCGTGGACAGAGATGGACATCTTATCTCAGTCAGTAGGGTACTAGCAAGGAAATAATTCAAATCTATCACTCAGGACAAAGCCCACTAAATGGTTGGGATTGGGTAAAGGTGTGAAGTAACTGTGGGGGGAGGGAAAGTTTGATGCAACCTGAGCATTGCCTGGAGTAATTTTCTACATGAAAAATTACAGGTTTTTCCTGAATTAAAGGGGAAGGCTGCGTAATTAACATGAGAAAGTTGCAATAAGAGCCCCACATCTGCTACTGTAAAAAGGGGGGGGGTCTAGGTAGCTACCATTTTATTTCAGAGTTATGAGGAAGACATAAAATAAACTGATGCCTTCATTTCAGTGATACTAAACTCACACAGTGTATAAGATAATTGATGGTTCTTACTTATAATCTATCTATAATCAATGGTCACAGTCTGCCATTGTGGAACTAATTAATACAACCTTAACAACCCTTGGTAGTGTAAAATAGTTGGAAACCCTATTTCAGTCATTTAGAGTCAGGAACGAATCATTGAGATTTGCATCTGCTATTAGCTCTAATCATTCAGTTGCGTTTTGTATCTTCACAGAGGAAATCCTACTGATTTCGACTTCTGGCTAGCATTAGCCTTTTTTGTTGTGGCAGGGTAGACAGCCTATACTAGATTGGTCACTCAATTTCCTGATAAATTGTTATCTTTAAGAAATTTTACATCATCTATGAGCAAATTGTTTGTAAATGGAAATAAATGATCTAATCTCTCAATCTGTGGCTGTTCATGCTTGCGTTGACAATGGCTTCACTTATGTGGCAGGAGCCTAAGATATCTGCTTCTATAAATGACTTTCACATGAAATTATAGTTATGCATGGTTGGCTTCATGCGTGGCTTCAGTACAATCAAAGAAGTTATAACGTGGAGGAAAATGTATTTTAATTTAAATCATAATGTATTCTAAAATCAGTCATAAAGTGTCAAAAGAATATATTTTTCCTAAATATTGGCATAGTACAGCATGAAATGGACTGATGCACTTGTAGATGTATTATTGATGATAGATGTATGAAGTGGACTGATACACTTATACATGTATGAAGGATGTGTGAGTTGGTTATGGTTACTGAATAAAAATTATCTCTAAATTATTTGTTATTACTGAATTATATGTAGATATAATATTTAATTATAATAATTATGCTAAATCTAATATATAACGATAATTTACAATTGGTTTTAAGCAAATTATATTAAATATGAAAGTTAAAAATTGCAGAATATGTATTTATTATGGTTTTCTGACAGTTTTGGATGCGCCCATAGAATTCAACTATATATACAAACTACATGCAGTTAAATATTTTGCACGCTGAATGCATTTTTAAATGTACTGTAGAGATTTTTGAGGATGCTAACCTTTTGCCTTGTGTGTTGCAAGTCTGCCAGGCTGATATGTCAAAATGGCCTGACTAGAACCCTGACTCAGTTAGATCCGTCTGTGACATTGTTAGACAGTCCAGCAGTTTGTGTAATTTGTGTGTCCATATGTCTCATGTGTGACCAACGTAGAGGCTAAACAGATATGCATAACTCTCCATCTGAGTACTAATTTGCACACTTCATCTGAATTCAGATGTAATGTGTCACACAGCCAGACCATCATCTTACACCTTAAACGAGTTTCAATAAATGTTTGTTAGTCAGTTGTTCAATTTACTGAACTGTAGTTGTAGGAAGTTTTTAATCAGTTGCCACCTACTGTGGATATGTGGGATAGAATTTGTAATGCATTGACAGGCTCTGCAAATTTGTGCGTGTGTTCATATTTGTAAAGGTCACATAGGTTGTCACATCAGGAATTTGTGTGCCAATGATAATTCCCCAGTAGATGTCCATGGATGTCCATTAATAATACAGGGTTTGCACAGCTCCTTGAAAACCTGGAAAGTCCTGGAATTTGAAAATTTGGATTCCAGGCCTGGAATTTTTGTAGAAGTCCTTGAAAAACCTGGAATTTGGACATATAGATCTATATTTCTAATCATAAGCATACAGGAATTCAGTCATTACACTTCTTCCGAAATATGGGTGTATCTTTGCATGTTAAAAGTTCGTGAATTCATTGAAAAGGTCCTTGAATTTGACATTGGAGGGTCCTGGAATCTGAGATGTCAAAATGTCTATGAACCCTGTAATATGATAACCTATACATAACTGTGTTCGAGGTCAAGTTGTACACAATCAAGTGGTATCTTTGCCAGTTTTGTTGGTGCAAGTGGGTGGCTTTTGGAAAATTTCTGATTTAATTCTACCACTGGTTATTGATAAACTAGCTTTATATAAGCTAGCACCTATTGATGTTAAGACAGTTAATAAAGTGATTAGTGTAGAGGCAGTCACTGGATTTCATGTTGCAATATAAAGTTGTTGTTTTTCATTTGCAGATATGAGAAAACGAGTGGCAAATATGTACCCCATAACAAAGACTGGATAAAAGAAAAAATCTACATTTTGTTACGAAAACAGGCTGGAAAATGAGCGGTAATCACACATCGTCATTATTGTATTGCGCATTTTTCAACACAGCACCACTGTTAGGACTGGACAGCTGGTGTCCCGTGTCTGTTCTTTCACAGATTAGCTTCACTACCATAATAAACGTTTTGCTTTAGCTCAACACAAGGTTTTTTTTCTCCTCCGTTCTATCATTGCTGGTTGTCAAATATTCATATCAATAGCGCATAATGTGTGAGAGAAATTATTTTAAATGCCAGTAAAGAATCAACTTGTCACTTGGTTTTAGAGATCTGGTGAATTAATAATAGCGTTTCTGTAACAATGTTATTGTTGTTCCATCACCTCGTGTGTTGTCTCCATCATATGTTTTATCTGTAGTGTTTAAATTTTTCATCTGATCCGTGTATCAATTAATTGTTTATATTTCGTTTATCTTTGTGGTAAGTTTTTAAAGTTCGGCTTACAAATTTCATGTTTCACAGGATGTATGATGTTGAGAGTTTTCATCATTTACTGTGTTAATAAATAATTATGATAAATTGGCTGTTATTATTATTATTATTAATTATATGCTAGCCTTATTATCTGCATTGAGAGTCCTAACTTTTGACCGCACTATCTTCTCTTGATCAACCTATACATAGTGAGTGATTAGAGTACTGTACTGCAAACATCTGAGTTCAAATCCACCCCCTATCCGAGTTTGTGGGATTTAGTTTTGCCTGACCAGCGCTGAGTCTAAACGATTCGACTGCAACATACACACACACACACACATATATATATGTATACATATATATATATTGCTATAGTTCACAATATGAATGTTTTTATAGCCGAGTACATATTGTTAATTCTGTATAGCCAGGTTATACAAATCATTGATAAACCAAACTGGAAATGCCCAATTTGTATGATTACTAATAGAGACTGTTGGTTGCTGTCTGGAACCGAGTGGATATCTTGCTGTCGTTATCATGATAGACTATGACGGTGGGATTTGTTCGTATGTGGGGCCCCGAAATTTTGATGCGTTGTCCTGTCTCCTCTAACAATTGCAATGAGTCTATGATGAGTAGTTGTTACAGTGACGCAGCTGGGCGACGTCGAACAACTGGCAATAGATTAGTTCTGCTTTAAAACAACTTCCACATCTCTTCTTCTGGTTTAGCTATCTCACGGTCTGTTATAAGCAATATAACATCAAAGAAGTGGCCAATCTTTATATCACCCAGGGGCACCTCCGTGGTCTAGCGGTAGCGCGTTGGACCACATATTACTACCACCCGTGTTCGAATCTCGGCGTAGGCATATCCGAAATTTGTTTCGACTTCGCTTCATTACCTTCGGAGGTCGCTCGGCCCATTTAGCCTACCATGTGCACAAAGGTGGCCGTAAAACACCAATCATCTTTATATCATGTCTTTTGGTGTGCTACTTTCTGTCTGTCGTGGCCAAGTATGGGATTTTAAAATGTATTCAATGATTAGCGTAAGTCTGGTATAACCTCTATACACATTAAGTAGTCTAGTGAGAGGGAGGCCGCGGCTCTGTCGGTGAGTTCCAGATTGTAGGTCGTTTTAATAACGATTTAAAGATGATTTCTGAATCAGCCAACCGGGGAGGCTGTATTTCCCACTGTGTGTGTATATCCATACATGTTGATTGGATGTGGATGGATATCTATGTGCTTGATTTTTTTTATTTGATGCTAAAGAGTAAGCAAATACGTCAGATAAAAGCCACACATGACATGTAAATATTAATAATGATAATCGGCTCTAATCAAATCTTAATATCATCGTCGACTGTTTTCCGATAATCTATCGACGGTCACGGTGCTGGGTTTATATTGTCGTGTTATATGATGTGTCGCCGATAAATTGATGCAAGTCGTCAAATTTCCACTTGTCCTCGTCTGTATAGAGATCACGTAATGTCATTGTTAGAACCAATTCGGTTGATGGGGATTACATTTCAGGCAATTAAACACCTTGGTTTTTAAAGACTTGGCAATTTGGACACTACCTCGGACAGTTAAATATTGACCAAATTTTTTACTGAACATTATATATATATATATATATATATATATATAAACAAAATGTACCACACCTGGAAAAGCGTATAAACGTAAAAATTGCATTTCTATTTCCACAGCAACACACGCACATATATATATATATCACACTACGTGGACCTGTACGTCGATGTACTAAAAAAAAAAACAAGAAACTACCAAAATTACTGTTAGCTATTATTTCATTGTGGAAATCATAACATCTATAAATGTTAGTAATTATATACGAAATACTCATAAAATTGATCACGATATTAATAATTATAAAGAATTAACGAGTGCCTAATTAACCAACAAAAACATTTTAAATGACAGCTAGTAAGCCTAATTTCAATAAAAATTTGAATTTCACTCGGGTTACAGCTCACTCAGTATAGTCATAGAGTACTGCGGTGTAAACCTTCAGGTTGTGGTTTCGAATCCAGGTCATGCCTGTGATTGTTAATTTTTCTCTCGGCAGATGCCCATGGGTCATATGATCCAGGTCTGGGGTTAAATAACTAAACAACAGCAAATCCGTGCTTGTCCTGACTGATCTGTCAACCGAGTATCATACTTTGATTCCGGATATACGTACGGACTATAGAGGCATTGCCTGTTTATTTGTTCGAGTCTTGACTGGTACACGCAACTAAACAGAACCAACATGACAAATTGTATTACATCGCAAGCCAAAACTTGTCCATCCTAGGTTTAAATGTATTCAATGACGGATTTTCGGCGAGGAGCGCGAGCTCCAATCGTTTACGACTCTCTCTGCCGCATACCAAATCTAACGGTGCTTTTTGACCAGCTTCTGGCTGTGTTCTCGGGTGGATGATCCAGAACTTAGCTCAAAGAATATGTTGCTATCCAGTCTATGGATCATATCCCCTCTGCTCCTACGGTAAGCTACGGTAAGTCCTAAGGGTTTTAGCTGTTTATCACGATAGGAGATGCTTCAGCTCTGATATTAACTTGGTTGCCCGTCTCTGAATGTTCTCAATCTCTACACTGTCACGCCTAAACCCTGGGTGCCAGATTGCATTTCTATACTATAAGCGTTGTCGGATCATCGTGGTGAACAGCCTATATATATATATATATATATATATATACATATATATAATTGATGGTAGTATCTAGACATGTGAAAGTCTAGTGTCTGTTTTCATCCGGTATACTAACCTACTTCAATGGGAATACCACTGTGCTGCAAATCGGACCATACTTCCACAATAACCAATAACTGCGTCATCCAGGTGATCGAGTCCCGTAACAAATCCATGTTGCTGGTCACAAAATAGTTTGTGATCCATCATGTGTTTTACCAATGAATCTCTGATTACTGACTGCATCATTTCCCCCATCACCAATGTCAGACTGACGATATTCTCCTGTCATTTCACACACACACACACACAATAAATGCACCGCTTGTTCAACCTGTTTGCAGTGATTCTTCAGTGGAATAGTGTGATTATATATGTGTGTATGAAACGAAATCAGTAAGGCACAGTTAATGCGCTGGTGGCGTCGCACTGTGGACAATGTTGATGCCATATCGGAAGTGCGTGCGACGCGCCATCTGGTAGCATATGTGCCACGAAGGCATCATGTCCTAATGCATAATATCAGCAATTCGACAAACGGAACTGTAGTATTTGTAAATACTGTGTCTTATGATCAATATACGATGGATGATACGTCAACGTTATTATTGTTGTCTTTCGCGATGCTAGTCGGTTGTTATCTGGCCGGTTCCGTTCCGCTTACTATATCACTCTCTGAGGTAAACAAAGCAGTTAGATCTAGATCTCTAGACACGACGAATCAAATCTTATGGCAATATTGAATAGAATAATGAGTACTGAATATACAAAATGTCGACTGTCAGTATGTGTTTTATATCATTTAATATGGAATGCCAATAACTGCACAATTTCCGCTCATTAGTTATGTATCTATGTCAAGTGCCAAATCTACGATACTACCATACACTACCGTGACTACGTCATACAGCGGATAGTACTTACTAGTCTAGATGTAACAGTAACATCATAAACATGATTAGATCTAGATTCTATCATGATCATCAGGATTCATCCCGTCGATTGGTGATTGATTGATGTCTTTCGTTTCATGATTTATGATCACGAAAGAGCAATAGCACACGAAAATGGGAGCAGTTATTTTCAGTGTGGTCCCTTTTATTGAGTGGTTCATATCTCGTTCTCCACCACTCACAGGGGAGCAGTACAGAAACAATGGGATGAAGTACCCCAAGGGTGGTCACTGCCAGAGAGTATTACGTCCTTAGAAGATCTTTAACTTCCCCCCTTTTTAGATTGATTTGGTGGTTATGACAGCACCAGTTAACGTGGTCAGTTACCCACGATTTTGTGAGCCAAGAAATTAATCCGTGGAAACTTTCTCCTTTTTGGCTGGATTTGTGGACTGAGATATATTTTCCTGAAAAATAACCCCAGCTTAATCTGAGTTAAAACTAATAAAATGCAGATTTAACTTAGTGGGCTAGGCTAACCCAGGTTAAACTCCAGCCTTGCATTACAGCCACATATCTGGACAATTCCATTAACAGTAATTGAAATGTTAACTCAACATTTGTAATGGTTTTAATTGTTCACTACAACAAAGTAAATGATGTGAAATTGACCTTTATTTCTGAAATTAATCTATTTATCATCCAAACTTTCATTCATGGAATCTCATAGATTTATAATTATTGCTTCAGTGCCATAAACAGCTCTATGTATATGGTGGTAAAGTTGAATTATTCTTCAATATTGTATGCCATTCTTGCAGTAGAACTGGTAATTTTGGTATACAGCAAATTGAGAATAGTGCAGCTCCCACAGTGACAAATACTCCAACATATGATCATATCACAGTGACAAATACTCCAACATATGATCATATCACAGTGACAAATACTCCAACATATGATCACATCACCCTAATTCTTCAAAAAATACATTGGCTATCTGTTGGACTGTGTATCCATTTTAATATCTTATTATTCACTTATAAATTTATTAATGATATGGCGCCTGAGTATCTGTGTGGTGTCCATTACAAAGTCATCCCAAAAACTCAACTCATCCAATTATATACTATTGCAGGTGCCTGTGTCTCAGCTCAATTAAGTGATATGGTGATTGCACATTTAGTGTTGCAGCCCCCACATTTTAGAATAGGTTGCCAGCAGATATTAGAAACGCATCGTCTCTTGAAATTTTGTAATCTGTACTAAAACATTTTCACAGATAAATAGTAATTATCTTTTAAATCTCTTAGTTACAGGGTTTTTACAGATATGTTATTTGGGATATTAAATATTATTTGTACAGCGCCTTTGAATGGCTTCTGCTAGTGATGGTGCTTTATTAAATAAACAGTATTTAAATGTTTTGGCAGCCGAGATAATTTCAAGCACATCACTTTATTTATTGTGTTAGTCAGCATACAATTGTTTGACAATCACTTTGTGCCTATTAAGCTTCTTAGTGAATAAGGCTCTCATATAATACAATTGGTAGTGTATTGTTACCATACATGGTTTAAATTTAAGGGGGGACTGTCCCTTTGAATACCTACTCCGAATAGTTTATGTTCCAATTAGGAATGTCAGTAGTTCTGAATTAAAAAATTAAATGGTAAATTAATTTGTGGATAAAATTTTTGTATAGCAAATTCCAAATTTATCAATTTTGTAACCATCAATTCCGATTCTGGAATTGAATTAAACCCATGTCTGATTGTTATGCAGGGCCACAGTGTGAGTTTGGTTTAATCTTAATGTTACCTGCATCTATAAACTGTTTCATTTCATCATCTCATTTTATGAGGAATGGCTCTATAGCCATATATCTCAAACACGAGCAGATTACAGAGGCTAAACAAAACTTTCACCAACTTCTCCTAATGAAGACTGCCCTTCTTTTTTGTCATTAAGCATCGTCTCATCCACCTGAATTTCCACCTATGTTATCATCTCAACATTTACTGCTTTGAGATACACAAATTGTCAATGGCATTTAATTGTTTACAGACACAACCTCACAATGTACCACTAAACCTCATAGATTAGATGTCTAAACATAGTCAGTTTCAGTTAAGAGGTCAACAATAAATGATCTGCTTGTGAACTGATTCAGTCCAAACTTATTCAGCTGACTGGATTGACTTAATATGAGAATAACCAGCCCAGCAACATCTCAGTCCATCTAATTCACACTCTGTCTCCCTTCTATTGTTTCAGCGACATTTTCATATGACACTTCTTTATGCCACTATTATATACCCTTAAGAGTTTCAAAGTATACTGAATTAAGCAAAATATCTGCCTAAATGGAGGTAATTATTTCTACAATATATGTTGCTGCTTATGGTACATTTTAGCATTTGCTGAAAAACTACGAAAGAAAATATTATTAACTAAATGCTCATTTATGTAAAAGTTATTATTACATATAATCTCCATTATATTTCTGGTCAGTGGATGTATGTGTATCTTTTTACAGAAGTAGGATATTTTGTGGTATCTTTTTGAAGCAAACTTTAAAAGACCTTCAATCTATTTCAGCAAAAATAATTCAAAATTACAGCTTCTCAAAATTTGGACAACAAATTATGTATTATTTTCAAAAGGCCAAATTTGTTTTATATTTCTTGTCCTTCACAAAATGTGTTATCTACATCAGAATCAACTGATCTTAGCTTATCTATTTAGTGGCTCAGATTTGTCTATTGACAGAATATTTCACATTTTCTAGGTGCAAAAAAGTTGATTTATTGTTTTAATGATGTTGATATAACATGTATTGATGATACCTTACAGGAGAAGTTACGTCTGGTGACTGTATTAGGAGCAGGACTTTTAGTCGGTACTGCGCTAGCCGTCATCATTCCCGAAGGCGTACATACTCTGTACACAACGGAACATGGTGAGACCCGTAATATTTCTCACTTATGTCGCTTCTGGATAATTGGAATAGACCGAGTTTGATCTGGATTTGATGTTCTCATTTAGGTCATGCCCACGTTAAGAAGTCACTAGAGGCGGCAGCTGGAGTCGAGACGGCTAATAGGGAGACAGATGATGGCGATCTGGTTGAGTTACACAGCTGGATCGGTATAGCTCTGGTTCTTGGCTTCATCTTCATGCTCATGATTGACCAACTAAGTGGATCATCTGGACACAGTCATGGTCATAGTACGGGAGGTGTGTATGGCGCAAGTCACAATGTACAGTTCTAGTGGAATTGAGATGATAAAGGATGAAACATGATTTAGGCATAGGTAACACTGGATTTTGGTTCCAGAGTCTGGATCATCACACTATTGTGCACTGCCTAACTGGGTCATAGGAGCATGGTGCCATTTTAAAAACCTTTGCTTTACTCTAGTTTCTAAGCCCTGGACTTATTGTTTATTTGTCGTAATTAGATTGATCAAGGGTTCAAATATTTCATGTGGACGTAATATTGATTTCAGATGCAGAAAATAATGGAGCAGTGGTTCAGAAACGCAGAAACATTACCGCCACATTGGGCCTGGTCGTACATGCAGCAGGTTAGCCTATTCAGTTTGTATTTATTTGTGAAAAGAGCATTTACATTTCACAGGTGTTACTGTTTGATTATCAGTCACCTACATATGAGATGATTATAGAATATTAATATGCTATTGATTGACAGTGGCCAGCTGGTATAGTTTACGAGTAGATTAAAGGTAAACAATGGGCTAAATATACTGCTCACATCTGTTAAATGAGAATGGTTGCATGTCTCGGCCTGTAAATAACTTTAACAGGTAATGGTCTTGTCAAACTTAGCAGTGTGGCCTGTTGTCAATCACTGGTGCCACACATGTCTGCATATTGATGTCACTCTGAAGTGAACAGGTACACTTGATGGATGTCATCTTTTTGTGACCAGTGAATTAGAGTGACATGTAATTGAGTTAATTTTGTAATTTTTGCTGAAGTGTGATGGTCTTAATTCATTCATCCATTTCACTGTGTCATCCAAAGTATTTGTTTTTCTGGATTGAATTCTTTCTACCTGGCTTCATCCCCATTATATACTAGACTTATCGCTTCGTACATAGTTTGACTGAAACTTAATAGTCATTGTTGCACGTAATATCAGATCAGAAGGCAACTATAGATCAGACTAATTATTTCCCATTTTGTCTGAAAGTAAGAAACGTTCTGTTTGGGCAAGGCTTAAGTGTGATTATTTCCTGACTTCCATTGGCTGAGTTTTAACAGCCAATTTGATGAATTGTTAATTGCACATACAGTGATTACTATGTCTTGAAAGCGAATGAAAGTAGATAGCACTGTTGCTTTGATATTGATTAATTATCTCCAGCAAAAATTTCATACTTAGAAACACACATCCTTTACTAGAGTTTCCTCCATAACAGTTCATTTAGGGGAGTTGTGTTTGCCCTGAGGGCCAGCATTGCATTTCGCTCCAGTGATAAACAATAGTTTGATGTAGATTTTGATATGATAAACTCAGGTGTTTAGCCAGGTAAACAAAATGACAAATACGAGCAGAAAATCTCCTGATGAGAGAAGACGAACGTAAAAATAGTTTTCTATGGCATCTGGGTGTAGAAATATTTATTATAGTTGTAACGATGTGTCCCATCATTCTGTTATAAAAACTCTCATTGTTTATAAAGCCTACCTCATTGTACTTTGGTAAACAATGTGTGGTAGGATGAATCTCTGTTGCAGATATTTTAGATTTGTTGACATCTCTCAGTCATTAGAGCACAAATTTCAGTCAGTACTCTCTCATCACTTCATGGTACTTGCAATCAGAATTACATTAATGGGAACTGTTTGTATCAACGTGGTCTCCTTTTGACACCGATGAGACTATGTGGCTTAATGCCAGTGATATGTGGATCATCAATTTTCAGATCATTCGTAGCATAGCTGTCACTATTGTTGTTGCAATAATGAATTTAAGCGGGCTAAATCACTGGTAAAATATAGCAGTGTTAGACTTTGTGCTGAGTGTTCACAGGAATCCACAGGTTTCAGGAACTAATTATGCAGTGGTTAGAACACTGCACTATAAACTTTCGGGTTGTGGCTTTGAATCTAGCTTCTGTCTGTGTTTGTGGGGTTTGTTTCCCTAGGCCAACACATCTTCACCATATGTCCCATGATTACTCTTAACAATATTAACAGATGTCAGGTTTCTCCTTTAAGTCAGGGCATTATATTTCTATGATTTATCACCCATGAATTAGACTGATTGTGAAACAGTAATGCTCACCCCTCCCAGTGAAGAACAGTGATGAAACAACTGTTTTTTGTTGACAACCCGACATGTTCTTTCTGTTCAAGTCTTCACATAAAGACAATCAATGTTCATCTTTTTTAAGGTAACTCATTTGATAATTCAAGAAGAGGATTTTTCATTTCTTCTGACAATCAACAATTGCCAATGAGTAAATGGCATCAAGTTCAATTAATGTGTGTGTAATTATAAGAGATGGGATAACTGATTGTAAGAGACCTTTCCAGACACATCTTAGAACATGGCTCCGACACTCGGGTCTCGGTTTAGAAAGAATCAGAGAACCTGAAAACTACTTGTGTACCCAAAGAACATACTCGTGTCACACGAAGCTAAATTTTGCAGCAATTTTCTAATGTTTGTCAATATCATTTAGTTTATTTACATGGTACTGGTGCAATTTTTGGCTAAATAAAAATTGGGGCTATCCGATGAAAATAAAGGTGCCAGTCACCCATTTATGACAAACTAGATTATATTTAATTACCCTTTTCTAACCTATCAAAGCCTGGAAGAATTTAATAATCAAAGTTCAATAATTTGTACACAAACTAATGTACATGTCTTTATGTTATTTTATAGATTTATCATTTTGTTTAATTGAATGAACACAATATTTTAAGATATAAACTCTCTTGTTGTTGATCTGTCAGCAACAATAAGGCTTTCCCAGATGTTGGATTCACAGCGTATATATAAAATGGGATAATACATATATCCTTGACACTTTCTTTGAATTAATCTAAATCTAATGTTTTCATCTCAATAGATTTGGCTTGATGCTATCAATAAAAATTTGTGGCAAATTTATGGAAACCTGACATGGGCTCAACTCTACTGTAGAAGCCTTTGAATTATGTTATATAATTATATATTATTTTCTTGGTATCTCCTAAAAGCCAAGAGTATTATGCATATAAACATTGTTAACTAGAATAATAGGCCGTAAATAGATTAACATGAGTAATACATCATTTGTTACCTGAGTGTTAGCTTCCAAAAGTCATCACTAGGTGGCAGTAGGTGTAAATGGAAGAGTTCATTAATCATATAATCTCAGGTAACTGTAATTGACATTTCCGGATGCACTGTAATCATAATTGATTACATTATAGATGCAATCATAATTGGCTATGTTTTCATGATTACACGAGGTGGTCAATTATTAAATAAATTATATAAGGCAATTATATAGAGAAGTTCTTGGAACATTTTAACCTACTCCAATGTATACAATTCCATTTAAATACTTTAGATATTTAATATTCTGCTGTGATTTCACTGAACACAATTTGTGATTGGTTGGTTGCCATGTCATGTGGTACATCCTCTCACACTGTCTTATGCTAGCCGTCACAGTATCCCACCAAGCAAGTCATCCAGTAGTCTCGTGATATCATTATAAGTCCCGAATCATGGTGCATAAGTAAGGTTTATCAACACAAAATGGTTATTTGGTGTACCACAGTGGCCTGTTAAAATCTGACAGGTTTTCTTGATGGGTCAGTTCTTAAAACCCATACTCATGGTGTAAGTGTATCATAGTGTCATGGCTGATTGTCACATAGAGATTAGAGAACAGTAGTTTAGTTCTTGCTCGGTGCAGACTATATTAGTATATAGCTTCATGCTAACCGGGATGGTCATGATACATGATTTATTTTAACCACCACAGATATTACGTTATCTTTTACAATATTTTCAGTTGTTGTCCATTATTCATGATATATGTATTCATGTTGATATACATTTGGTTCTTACTTCTATCTACAGCTGACGGTATCGCTTTAGGAGCTGCTGCTTCAACATCCCAAACACATGTAGAGATGATTGTATTTATAGCTATAATGTTACACAAGGTAAATATGAGATGGACTTCCCACAAAATGTACACATTAACAATTACCTTATGACTGCTTTCTTGAATATGGATTTTAATATTTAGATACTACTAAAAATATACACGTTTATGGCACTAACCCACTAATTATATCCTATCTTTAAATATTTGGTTCTGATAGGAAAATCCTTTATTGTTACGTTTATAGTCAGACTTAGTGATTATCTCAGTAAGTCAAATTCTGGCATGTATCAACTAAATTAAACTTGTAGTGTCTAACATCTACATTTTTATGAGTAACATGATCCTGAATGCTAGATCAAGTTCTCTTCGTGCTGGCCTTTCGGCATTTCTCGTTAATTCAGATAGTTAATGTAAATTTAAATTATTTTATTCATGCCATGTGTACACACGTCTGCGCCCTATTTCAGGCCCCAGCTGCTTTTGGTTTGGTGTCCTTCTTGCTCCATGAAGGCTTCGATAGAACACGGATAAGGAAACATCTCGCCGTTTTCTCCGTCGCGGCGCCGTTACTCTCCGTGATTACGTATTTTGGCTTAAGCCAGGTCTGTAGATATCGGTATCTGAAAATGATTCTCATTAATGCGTATTCAATTATTGTCGATGCATTTGTCGCGATTTGGGTTAAATCTGAAGAAATAAAGATTAACATAGATGTGCTCGGATTCTTCGGAACAACGAGGAAATAATTTTCATCTGTTCTGTTCTTTGCCAAAATATTCCCGACTCTTCCTTTGTCATCGTAACTTGCTTAGACCAAAGTAGTGGGTTCGTGTTACGAGGTGTGCTTATTTTTTGTTGTTTATTTTTATACAGAGCAGTAAAGAAACATTATCGACCGTAAACGCTACGGGAATAGCGATGTTGTTTAGTGCTGGTACATTTCTATATGTAGCCACGGTTCACATACTGCCTGAACTACAGAGCATGGGCGTCGTCCGAACAACATCAACAGATGGCACGGTTATCGTCCACGAACAGAGCGGCTTTACGAAGCTCGAACTCTTCGTCATGGTTATTGGTGCATTACTGCCGTTATTGTTATCAGTAGGGCATCACCATTAGTGGGATATATATATATATATATATATATACACACACATATATATATATATAGAGAGAGAGAGAGAGAGATACGCACACACAATGTTAACTGAAAATTCACACTGGATCTTGTTTGGCAACATTAATGATATTTTGAATGTTTACTAGACAGCTGGATAGAACTATATAAAGTGTGTGTGTGTGTGTGTGTGTGACTTCTCAGCTGCATGATTGTGAGTTCAGTGGAAGTGGTTGATTGTTCTAACTCGCAAGAGTTTAGTTGTTTTAGATGAGAGGTGGCAAGAAAAACAATATTTATTTAACAATTTGTGCATATTCCATTTTGTCTGTCTGCATGCATGCATGCATGCACGCGGTTGAATCTGTGCATTGGTGAATGAGAGATTGGATGAGGGTTAGCTGTTTGTGACTTATATACTGTAGGTTGTTGTTTTGATGTGGTTTGTTGATGTAGTAAAAGATATTATGATCACTGCTGTGATGTCACTGGTTGGTTTTAAGATTTTCATCTCTGATTTATTCATCCATAAAGCAATGCCCATATACATGCCCCCACAGATGTCTGGTATGGGGGGGGGGGGGCAACCATTTCCAAACTCAGCCTAGCTTTGTCTGAAGAGTGTTTCATCATTCATGGCAAGCTCATTAGACAATTAGCCATAAAGCAACAACATTTTCACATTCATGTATATATATACATATATATGTATAACTCTCTACAGATGATCATTGAGTGCCTGTGGACCACGGTTGTTTCTCTGTTGCTAGGTAATCAATATTGTATTACGTTGTGTAAGGTAATCTGTCTACAAATCTTGACCATAAATTGTATAGTTGTGTTACTTAATCCTTTCAATCTGAACCATTTGTATTGTTGCTATATTGATCTGGTTGTATAAAGAACACGTCTGTATGAACAATTAAAAATTTAATATCTCCTAACAAAGAATTAACGTTATTTCTAACTCTCTCCAAAGGTGTGCATTTATTACGGTTCTGGATATAAACGATTCAGAGTAGTGTTTAGTGACACCATTTGATTGTTTTCAGCATTTAGATACAGTTAAAAGTCATTATTAGGACTGAAAAGTGTTCAAAACTGCTTCCTTGTGGTGCTGACCACTATGCAGTAATCGTTTTGCATGTGTTGTTGTGTACATTTAAAAAAACGATAATGGATAAACATGTCTTGAGATTTAAATCAGTTTTAGTCGACCAGTGCAAATCTGCTTAGTAGGCGATCAAGAAGTTATATTTTTTCCTGTCAAACGCACAAAATACGGATGTTATTCAGAGGTGATGTTATGATAATGAAGCATGGTCTGAAATATGGTGTATGCCATCACACATTACGTGTTTATATCTGGCGATGGCCAGAGAGGGATCAAATATAGGATTGGTGTTTTTCAAGTATAACTACAGATCTATAATTCATAAACTTGTGTGAAATTGTGGAAGCTCAGAAAACCTAAATATATCAGTGAGGTGTGCAAATCGGACTCCATTTTGTATCTCCTTGTTCTGGCACCGTTCTAATCTAACTATGTGAAGACGTAATTTAATACTGATGTTTGTTTTTTAGCTCGGAAGAATCGGTTTGTCCGGATCCTTTATTCGCTACCATACTAAATAGTGCTGAGCTAATTTCACCACATTTCAGGTTTAGCCCAAAGTACAGCGAATGTGGACACCAGCACGAGGATATTAAACTATAAACAAAACTCTAGTAGCCTGTTTATGTTCTATAATTCTTTTGGTGTAATACTAGCTGTTATTCCTTATTTTTTTATTTACTGAATATTCGTGGCAGAAATCTTCTAGTGTGTTTGTTTGCGTGTAAGTTTCTGGTCCAGATAGCGGGGACGTTGCCATAACATGTCATACGTACATACCTTACTGAAATCCTCCTTCCCCCCCCCCCCAACATCCAGAAACACCTTTAGACAGACAGGTTTCAGATAAGAAGTTCCTGACCTTTACTGTCGGTGTACTTCGTACAAGTTCAGGTAATGATAAACAGTAATAGGAAAGTACTTTCCAAATAATTCAAGGATGAGGTAGTTTTGGAGATGGTCACTGTAATGGCATCGATGGCACATACAGGATACAACAGAGTATTGATAATAAATCATATATTACTATGCTAATCGTATTTATTTTACAATATAAACTTGATATAGAGTATAATATTTGGCATCGGATCATGTAATTTTATTTGGCATCGTATCTCCGAATGTTATTTTTTCTTCAAATCATGAAATATTATTTTCCTTAAAATGATGAAATATTATTTCTGATGGTTATCTGTTTGAGTGGTATCTGTATAAAGTGTAACCCTGTGGGTAACCGATTGGATGTTGAAATGGTACCTCATTTCCATAATTTAGGTTTCATGTTGTAATGTTCTTTTTAGTGGTACTACAGTTAGCATGATTTTTGTAGTACTTCATGGTGGGATGTGGTAATAAAAAAATAATATTAATAATTTCAAGATAGTTTTTCTGTAGCTATTTTTTCCAGTTTTTGAGTTAGCAATTTACCGATGAACACTGATAAAGTATTTTCAGTTCTTGTCGATCCCAAACACGGACATAGTCGAGTACACGGCCAAATACTGACTCTCAAAACAAAGTTTACTTTGGTAAACTTCAGTACTTTTATCCAGCTCTACTTGTAACTAGTTGTAACAGTCAGAAAGTATTAGTACAAAAGATGAAACACCTGATACTGAATTATATTTATGACGTCTTCAGTAAATGTTCATTTTAAATAAGCTTTTCTTTGAACTTTATGGTCACCTGTTCAACAGCCGTCATTCCACGGATACGACACGGCCATCCAAACTGCGATCAGCTAAATTATTGGACATGTGTTGTCCCTTGATGAACCCAGTCTGTTCATTTGGTGTTATTTTTTGTTATGACTAAGTTAATGGTGGCTCATCGTTTTCTGATCTCTATAGAGACTCTGGCAAGTATTCTGTACTAATTAATGGGGATTTGATTAACAAAATGATTAGTTTGATTACGAAGAAACGTTATCAGTTATTGGTGTGTGTTGGGAACGCATTGTTGTTTTTTATGATTTTAAAGATCTGGTAGTCCTCGGTTACTTGATTGAAGACATGTTGTGTGCACGAAACCTCAGACCCATGTTTGTGGTCCAGGGAGTTGCCACTAGGCTATGTTCCCCAGGTGTGATCAAACCACTCACTCCTCAGAATCTGTTGTCCTCAAAGGGTTTTTTTGCCATTTGCTGTTCTCATTCTGTTGATTGGGTGGACAGGAGTCATTGTGACTGTCATCCAGTCGTTATGACATACCAATACGGAGAAATGTTGGGAATATCCAAGTACGCTGATGATGGTTTAAGGATGGTTCCAAAGCAACAACGGTCTATCTCTGGTAAACCACCTGTGCCAAAACTTCCTTATTGGGGTCAGGTCTGATGTGAAGGACTGATGACATTTCTACTATAATAATATGACACTATAAGTATTTACTTATTTCTACCAGGTTCTAATACTACTATTTGCATAGCTACTTATTGTGCTAGTGCTATCGATATTACCATCACTGCCATAATTAAATATTGTCATTCAACTTACGACGTTATTATATGTAATTTCGGTTAAAATCAGGATGCCTCTATAGTGCTATAAATTTAGTGACATTGATTTTTACAGACATGTCTTAATTGGTTAATCACATGGCTGTGGAATATTACTTCTCATTACTGTGTACAATAGTTAGAAGTCGATATACAGCACACCGAGACAGATGTACATCTGATAATTTATATTTATTTGGAAGATTTACCAGTAGGAAAGACGTTTATGTCCTGCATGAAAATAGCAACTTTTGTTTGTTTTTTACATGACTAGTTGCTAGTGTATACTCACATATATTGCTGTATACCATAAAAATCAAGGCCCAGAAAGAGAAGATATTTGTTCAAATACATCCATTTTGTTTGTCAGAGGGGGGGGGTCTTTGTTGCTGTATATAATAATCAATTACGTCATATCTTGATTTATTTTTAAATTTCAGGAAATGTAAATTATTTCAAATTCACAAATTACTAAACAAAGCTGAAGAGTATATTTAAAAGGTCTGATATTCGAGTGGGTATAAATCATTTGTATGCATTCTTGTTATTATTGATCTGAGCTGTTTGTCGATGTATTTTTCCCTTTGGTCAAATAAAGTCCAGATGTACTGAAAATGACTGATTCGCAGTTTTAACCATTGAAAACATTATTATTATTGTGCAGGTTCACTGAAGTTAAGTCATGCTCATAAAGTAAACAATGTGTTAGTCTGCACTTGGAACTAATCTGCTACACCTCCCGATATATTTCCCCTAGAATTAGATAACAACATATATTTACTGTGAATATATTTTCACACAAAAACATTACTCTACTCGAATGATTTTTTACCTCATGAGGTACATTGCTTTTTCTTTATTATTTGGATACTTCTTGCAAATGCCTGTACGGAAAATGTGGTAAACTCCTAATACTTTGGTGCTTTACCATTTATCATAAATTTTGGCCCATGGTCAACTATGTGAACATCTTGAATACTCATTTTTATCAACCATTAATACATCAGTTTTATTTAGATCTGTAGATAAAATCACATATTGTACACTATATACACACAACTGGCGACTACACTGTGTTTGTTTCTTTCACTCTGCATGCATTTGTCTGTGTGTGTGTGTTCATGAACTCGAATATTCATCAGCAATACTTTATTTATCACTTAAGCAAATCCATACCAAGGTCACTAAACAACGAACCAACACCTGTGACATTTCAGAACCAATGCTTTGATAATCAACCAACACAATAATTGTGCTAGATGACATATAAAACCTTTAACATAATGACAATGTAACACTTCCTTCACACACACACACGAAATGATGCATTGGACCTAATGGTCTTACTTTTTTTAAGTCATAATTAAAACCCGACTACGACGCGATGCCCCTTTTCACCGTTCGACGACCAGTGATAAAATAAATGTCCCAATCGGGCTGACTAGGGAGCTATTAACTTGGCAGAAAACGAAAAACATTGTTTCAAAGTTAGAAACATCACAGAGACAGATGACGAATGTACAAGATAAAAATACTTAGCTTGGTGCTCTTATTTACATTTTTAGATACCCCAGAGTTTGAACATCTACATCACACACGCCTACATGCAGTCTCTGATGAGGAACACATACAGAAAACAGATTAAAGAAAACAAATTTAATTAAAACCTTTCTAGCTGCCTACACTCATACTGTGATTTTTCAACATTTGGACATCTCTCGTCTCGTATATATTACGGCTTATCATTGACTGGTCCACTGCTTTCATCTTTTGTTTTACTGCAAATGGAAAAAAATTGACGAATTTCTGATACAACTAACATTAAACAGGAGTTGAAATGATGGAGAAACACATGCTGTAAATAGAGAATCATGTCTCTAACCTATGTCAATTTGGGCATTTATGTCTAATACACATAAATTCGGAAGAATTCATGCTTTCAGCCATTCAATTTAATGCTTAAAAACATCGACTATTGTAGATATTGCTTCATATATTAAGTATAAACATAAAACGCTAACACAACAAATAATACATTCTGTATAGCACATCTCAAGTAAAAAACCCATCTTATTTGAAGAGGTGATCTTATAAGGCAGGAGAGACTACCGTAATTAACAAACAAGTTAGTGTTATAGCAGATATAGCACGGAACATATTCTGGTCATTTTAAACAAAAAAGTAAACACAGATTAATCAGAACACTACATCACCTGCAACACGAACGAAGATTGATATATCGGCTTACCTGACAGGTTTTTGTTTGTTGGACCATGTCAGTTCCTGCTTGGATGGCAGCTTAGGGTGAGTAAATCTACACGTGACCTTGTTATTACAAGCTATGCCAAATCGGCACGGCTGAAAGGGGGAATAAATATCAGAATGGTAACGCCTCCTAAACGTTACAAATTTCATCTTTGTGAATAATGATTAGCATCTATTTGCTCGTGTATGTGCAGAATAAAGCAACAAGTAAAGTTAATTTAGTTTCGTACATATCAGCCTATATCAGTATTATTCACATTAAGTAAACTGCAGTCATTTGGTTCTGTGTGTGTGTGTGTGTGTGTGGGAGGGGGGGTTATAAATCTCTCGAGTATTAACACCTACCGTTGGATGATTAAAAGGACAGCTCATGTTGGTACACCTTGGGAAATATTTGCATGTAACTTCTGATGGATGTTTGCTTTCTTTTGATGACTTTGTTGGTCTATCACCTTGGTAAAATATAGGCACTGAAATACAATTTCATGATTAGAACCATTACATGTACAGCTATAGCTAAATACCAACAGAAACGATACACACTGCAGCAAGAATTAGTCACAGTACAGCACACCATACAATTCAGTACTAACCTTTGACAGGCTGAATTACTAGAGGGACAGGCTGAGTGAACTGTGACATAGCTCTCTTCGTTGTATGAGCAAAGATGCAATCTGGACGCAGGCAGGCAGAATCAAACTTACACATTGGATGAATGAACATGCACTTGTCGCCAAACTTACAGTGTGGAAATTTACTGCAAAACACACAAAGACACAGACATGATCAGAAACAGCACGGAAAAATACAAATACAGAACACACAGGTTATGTAAAACAGTTCATACAATACCTGCACTGCTCTTTCGGATGAAAAAAGGGGCATGCATCACCATTTTTACAACCGGGAAAAAAGTGACATCTTTCTGTTGACTTCACTGGTGATGCTGTATCACTCTTTTCAAATTCGCTGTCTGTTCACAAAAGTAAAAATGGCAAGATAAAAAGTCAATAAAATTACATCTAAAAAAAACCTACATTACAGACAACGATACTTTAAGAAGTCACACATGTCAATAGTTTATGGTTGTTTCCGGCCAACACAAAAGCTAAATGCAAAGAGCGACCAGCAATGGAGACCGACCTTCATCCTGGCTAAGGTTAACAGTAACAGGCTGTATCTGTGGCAATACTGGTATCTGAGGTCGCGGCTCCACGCGCACGATGTTGCTTTCTGTCTTGGTCATATCCTCCATGTCAACATCGCTGTCACTCGTTGCATCTGTTCTGATCGTTGATGGATCGACGCCATCCAGTGTGACGACGAACTTAGGACCAACTGGCCTAGGCTCCACTCTGTGTTGAAGCTCTCTGTCAACAACACAATGAATTCAATGTGAAAATTCTAGTTACTACCCAGATGACAAAAGTTGAACTAGCACACCCATACATACATACATACACAGAGAGAGGGGGGGAGGGAGAAATATTCAAATATAGTATAACTCTTATTGTACTGAAGAGGCTAGAGGTAGGTGCTGCGAAAAAACCTGAAGACAACAAGAGCTCATAACATGCAGCTTCCCACAATAACTGGACTGGCAATATTATAATTTTTATTTTGTTCCACATAATTACACTTGTTTACCTAACTCGTAAATAAGTATAAATTAATATAAAACAATAAATCAATACATAGTTTTAAATGTTACACGATAAACTCATTTTGTTAAATAGCCAATGAGAGATGAAGTATTCCAGAGTTAACAATATTTATTAAAACGTATAAGACCAACTCACCGTTCTTGTATAATTCTGTTATCGTCAACTTCACCATCAGTGAAGTCTGATTCCTCGGCACCACTCTCAACTAGCGTTGTCAGATTGGATTGTTCTGACACTGTACACCTATACTGTGGTACTGGATACTTTGTTTTGGTCATCTCATCCGGATCATACTCAATCAGTCTACAGTCATCTGCCAGCGATGTCACAGCACTGCCACCTACAGCAACAGCAATAGTACACCACAGACATGACATAAATTAAAAGTATCAAAATTGGTAATTACAATGACAATAACAACGCATACTTAATAAAGCACCAAAACAAGTTCTACCATTCTCAGGTGTTGTACATAGGTTAATATATATATATATATATATATATATATAACATAATAATAATCAACATTATTAGTAGATGGCATCAAAATCAATATCAAATAGATCAGCTTTCAATTTGGATTTGAAAGATCCTTATGATTGAAACATATCTTATATGTTCTAGGAGGTGATTCCATGGCTTTGGTTCAGCTACATTAAAAGTAGCATCTCCATACGATTTCAGTCTGGTCTTTGGTATCTTCATCAGCGACAGACAAAGACAGACTGAGTTAGGCAGCAGGGATTAATGACACGTTGACAAAAATATCATTCAGCGTTCCGTCATCGGTCATGTCTTACAACATTCAGGAGCGCAGAGTAGGTCAGATATAAAAAAATGGTGAATAAACGTATTAAGTATTACGAGAGAGAAAATAACACCACAGGATCGTCGAATCCAAACCTGAAGACATCTGATTACATATGAACAAAGCTACAGACAGACCAATCAGAAGTATCAACTGGACAGACAGTCTTAATTTTGAACAAAACTGGAAATCACTATGAATGGGAAAACTTTACAGACAACCAAATATCTATCCTCGTCATTAATGACAGGTCATTTGAACAGCTAAAATACGTATACAAATCAAATCCTCTAATATGAAATAATTAATCATCAAATACCTCAGTGATAAACATCATGATCAAAATCCTAGCTCATACACATTATAAACTGACATCCTCTGATAAACTGTCACTAACACAATCAAATGATATCAACCTTCAGCAACAACAACCCATTTAGAAACAGACATATATCTTGCACGAATGCAGAACAATGATAACAATTAATGGCACTATATACAAATTATATATAATGAATGCAAAGAAACCTAGACAAATCAAAATTGGCAATATGTTTGCACTAAAATTATTACAAAAACATCACAAATAATTGCATAATATGACCTATTGAAAAGTGTTGCCAATTCAAATTGGTTAACAGATGGAGAACTACACATTGCATATAATAAAGCTATACCGCTTACAGTTCTGACTTTGACAAGTCTTTGCTTCTTTCACATCTGTTGAATCTTTCTTTTCTTCTCCAACATTCAGCGCTTGTTTATGAGCCGAGATCTTTGACTTCAGATTATCGAACACATCATCATTCTCTTCCTTGACCTTCTGAAAAACCTGAAAGAATTAGCACATGTTGACTTCTATTCATAATTCCATACTTCTGTCTGGTGTTCTTCACATCACACCCACACACACACACACAGTTAGGTATAGCCAACACAGCTGCTAAACCGTACAATCATGCCATTCTTTTTTTGTCATCTGAACACTGATCAAAGACAAAAAAAGAATAGAATCTCAAACAATGTTTGGATGCAATTATACGGATATGATATAAATCACTGTAGTGCACTTTCCAGGCATGAGAACGTATAATGTCAAAAAACTCTGAACAGTTCAAAATACAAAAAGCTCTTCACAGATTGATGACAATTAGTAGCTCTATGATAACATCATTGTTAGTTTCAATGCTGTCTATCATCTTATTATCATAAAGCTTGGTGTGGAAATAAGAATTTAATTAATTAATATTTTGACATTTTACCTTGAAGTATGGCTAAATGCACTTGGTTATCCTCAAAATGTTTTTGAAAAAACAGCTGAAAATTCCGCTGAACACAAACACATTTCTACATTTGTGCATACTTTTATTTCTTAATACTATGCCTCTGTTAGAACCACTCATCTTGACATATATATGCTTAGTTCATATCCTGGTACTTTCCTGAAGATCTCTGACCATGGAGACAGCTTTGATACTAAGTAGTAAGTACCTTGATACACTCACCGACATACGAGACGTGTCAATGTTATCAGACAAATTATCATACAGACAGTTATCACTGGCACTAAAACGTCTGTCAGAAGTTTTCAACTCTGTTTAGACACACATTATTTACCAGATCCATGTTTTCCTGAATGTTGATATTCTCTCCATCACCCGCTCTCTCACATACCTTTCATACAAACGCATATACAAATGTACTGAGAGAACCTTTCACACCTGAGCAGCACTTATGGACCCATCCACCACACCTTCTAAACTGCACTGAGTTACTTCTAACACTCTTCCCACAGACAACATATGGCCATTTGCCTGCCCTCTAAACATCACCCCGGTTCTTCCCCGAGACCTTTTGTTTTGCTGATGTTAGTCTTCAAACCCTTTTGCCTCCATGCACTCATTCCATCTCAATATCCTCTCCTTCAACTCCCCCATTGCTCTCAGCAATCACAACCAAATCGTCTGCATACCACAGCTTCACTGACAATCTCATCCTGACCTCACATGTCAGTGCTTCCATAACAACCACAAATAGTAATGTACTCAGCATCAATCCCTAATGTATCCTCACTTTCATCTTAAACTCTTCATTATTACCATGTTTTTAACCACTGTCCTCACATTATCACATATTGTCATTACTCTTTCATCAGCCATTCTTAAGTCCCCAGTTTCTTCAATGTCCATCAGATCACTTCCTCCTAGAAACCAAATACCTTCTCTGGGTACACAAATTCATAAAACAATGCCCTCTTTTTGATCAGAAATTTCTCTTCCAGCTACCAGTACCATACCATAAATACTGCACCAGCCATCCCGTTCCAGGGCATAAATCAAAATTGCATTCCATCGATACTCACTTTCTCTCTTAACCTTCTTTCCAAAACCCTCTCCAATACCTTCATTCCATGTTCTAACAACTTTATCACCTGTTGATACAATTAGCTCCCAGTCCTCTGTACCTTTCCCTTCATTCATCACCACGTCTCAGATGGTGGTCATCCTCTTCATCCCAGCCTGATGAACGTTTTCACCCATCAAATGCGTCGGTCCACTTCCCTTCCCACTTTCAATCTGTCTAATTGCTCTCCCCACCTCCATCTCTGCGATACTCTCTCTTGGGCCTTCAACTATTCCACCCTCTACAATATCATACTCTCTCTACTTTCAGCGGGTACTCTGTGTACTCCTTCCAAATCTGACTTTACAACTATGTTTCCACTATCATACCTCAACCAGGTCACCCCCCCCCCAACTAGTACATCCTTTTCTGCCATCTCATATGCTAAATCTCTTCTATAAACACACCTGTTCAAGGTCGCTTTCACAGATAAATAATTATTACCTTTTAAATCATTACAGGGTTTTTACAGACATATTATTATTTGGGGTATTATTATATTACATATTATTTGAATGGCTCCTGCTAATAAGGGGGCTTTATTAAATATACAATATTATTATCATATTATCCTTTGTATTGCACCATGTCACACGCTCGCTTGTTCACTCGCTCACTCACTCACTCACTCACTCACTCACACTTTTCAACTTCTCCATTCCACCACCACCACATCTACTGATGCTCTGACTGTCCCTCTGTCCAACCACAGACCTCATTAGTTGCCCTCAAAAGTCATTCGTTTGCTCTCACAGACATCGTGTTCACATCATAATATTTCTCTTCCTCCAACACTGACATCCATTGCAACCTCTTGCCTGATCATCGAGTCACATAAATATTAAGATATTCCAGAATAATACTTGCATTATTATAAATACCTGAATGCTTCTTTCATTTTTTCTGTGCTTCTCTTGAGCACTGTTAGACTTTTCACCATCCGCGTCTCTAGATCGCTGCCGTGATCCTAAAGGGCGCTCGCTTCGAGAAGACCTGCTGTCAATACGGATCGGGGACCTCCTGTGCTGTAATCTATCACTGCGCAGACCAGAAAACCGAGAACTCGATGAACGATCGCCGAGTCGTTTGTGAACTTCTCGTCTATTTTCCCTGCCGGAAGGCCTCTGGACTGTTGGATGAACTATGGCCTTCTCTACAGGAAACAATTATTAAGACCATTATCCAACTGCACAGGATGATTAGGACCTGCTTGTTGTATGCTTATTTTCAGTTGGTTCTGACCGCTAAAATAGTACAACGAAATAATAATCATTCTATGTGTTGAAAATCTCACTAACCCGTCTTTTTGCCTGTTTTTTCAATGGAGTCTTGTGCAGCAGAGATTGCCTTTAGGAGTATGGATTTATCAGCCTGCCATGCTGTTGGTACTTTAGACCTGAAACAGGAAGTAGTTTCTTTATACAATATAATGGCTCAAACCTAACTAAAAACCCATGTCACAGGGTAACAAGGTGGCCAACACTGAATAGTTTTTGTGATTTCCGAGCTGTCCAATTGTCTCATTACACATCATAATAAACAACATGGTTGACATCTTTGAAGTGGATCGATTAACCCAACCCTCCTTCAAGTCGTTAATAGGTGCAAAACGGAATTTCAAACAAAATCAAATAGAAGCGCCATCTCACATACTCCTAGATTCCAATTCTAGAGGCTGCTAAAGCGTGCTCAGACCCAATATGATAAATTCTACAAGTTAAGCACCACAAATTAAATCACGTATGGCAGTAGGGGGATTGGACAAAAATGGAGGTTCCTTGCCCATCTAAACTTTAGTCTTTGTTATCATTTACAATCACAATATTATCGACAACGGAACTTGCTCAGCAGATTATAAATGTTATTTTCTGATATGCTGTTATTCTCTCACTAGAAATACTGACCAGTGTACGGCTGGAAGAGTACCCAGTGTTGTAAAGTAATAGATTTATCCTGCCATCTTTCCCTTTTAATAAAAGTGGTGATATAAGCAGATAGCTGGTTGGTCCTGGCATAATCTTATGACCCCATTCAATCAAATAAAAGCAAACAAAAACCACACAGATACAGAACTGTGACATACTCCAACTTTGAGCGAAAACTTACTTTTATTCCGACACACCAGTTTCCAGATCATGACTGCTTTCATCAGAAAGAACCCCCAAACAAAAATTACCCCAAAAGATATATCATAATATTAATAAGGTAAGCACAAATCATTACAAAAAAACTAAATATGTTGTTTTCTTCCAAAAAACATATGAATACAGTTGAAAAAAGGTATAAATTATTATCCAATATAAACTACAGCTCAAGAGAGAAAGGTTATGTCAGATCAAAGTACTCCCTCAATGTACCACTTACTTTCTCTCACTGACTTTCACCACGCTAGCCACATTTCCTATAAACGGTTTATGCGGATCGTACTCCTCATCTTCCTCATCGAGAGATGGATGTTTAACAACAGCTCCTATGGCAGATGTCAGAGATTTTCGCTTCACTCCGGCTTGCGGAGGACCCAAACGACTCGATATCTAGGTTAGAGAATATTTCAAATAGTTAAGATAGGATACTAGGAACTTAAGTGGCAAACACTAGAATGGTTCTCATTTGAGGTAACTTACGGGTTGCCTTCCCTTCTCAGGCTGTCCAGAAGTTGAAAGATTCTGAAAAAAATAAAAAATTAAATGTGTATGGAAACATCATTCTGGAACCATTATTGCGAGGAAGACATATCAGCATCTGTTATTACAGATTTACTAAAAATTAAGATAATCACTAACTGAAGCTTGTTCTGTATCCTTCTTCGTGGTGTTGACTGCAGAGTCAGTGGTAGACTTCTGCTGAGATTCTGAGCGAGTTGGAGGCGATGTTTTTGTCTGGGTTGTAGACTTAGTGCCTCTTGAGGGCTGTGGGGTGCGCACTGGAGGTCCCAAACGACGGCGTTTCGGCAACTCTTCCGTAACATCTTCGAGCTCATCTAGAATATATAAATAGATAATGCTGGTCAGCAATTGTTTATCCCCGTTGATGATCACACCTCGGATATACAGCCAGGAGGCAACTCAAATGAGAACCCCCCTCCCCCCCAAAAAAAGTGTTGTCCTCCCACTGCTAAACACTTCAAATATAACCAACACACAGAATACATGACAAGACAAAAACAATCATCAAGTAAACATCATTGTATTAATTATTTGTAACACACCGGGACAGATGATTAAAAGTTTAAACATTAATCTAAGTCAGCTTTTGATTGTGACCAAACATATATCTGACTGCTGACTAAAAACGTGGCATAAATCTCAAGGAAACAAATATTAGCAGCACATTTGTTTGTTTAGCAAGTACAACATCCACAGTGTGTTTTCCAGTGAAGCTAGAGATCTTGTCATACATATTAATCCTGTTCAGTATTTTTAGGGATGATGATCATTGATGTTTTATGGCCACTGTTGTGCACATGGTAGGCTAAATGGGCAGAGCGACCCCAAAAGGTAATAAAGTGAAGTCAAAGATGAAACACCCTTCAGATATGCACATGCCGAGATTCAAATTCAGGTGGTAGTGATCCAACACACTAGAATTCCTGTTTTATGAAAATAAAAGGTTTATGGACTCATGACTTTTTAAACTGCACATTGCAAAATTAAAGAAAACGTAGGATAAACAATGTGCTTTAATAACTTTATTAAAGGCACAATGATGACTTTTTCCAATGATTCAAGCAACCATTTATACCATTCGTACAGATCAAGTGCTGACTTAATTCAATTGATAGAGATTACTGCAGAATATTGTCCTCCAACTGATTAGGTTTATATTATTGTTTCAATACCATGACCTACCTATGCTACTTATAACAAGATATCAATTATCCACATTGATAAGATAGACAGAAACTAACTTGCCAAGTTCACAATGGAACGGTGTCCCAAATGCAGATAGTTTGAGTAACTTGGTACACAGACGCTGAACGACCATTCACATGTAGAGTCTTACTGTTTACGCTTACCTCGCGAAGGTGTGATCTCAATTTCAACATCTTTCATTGCCGTATATTTCGCCTCATTTGCTGTCTCAGATTGCGTACGTTTCTTTGCGGGTTCTCCTGCTGTCTTGTGTTCGCTTAATGCACGCTTACGATGATTTGGACCTTCACTGTTTGGTTTCTCACTCTAGTATAAAGATAATTACTTTACATTGTATTCGATCTATTGAACTTTATGGAGAAACAGCATCAAGAATAGCAATATAGCACGCAGCCTTTAATGTAAATGGTATCTGCTTACTATAATAATATTTCTATAAAAAGTTTCAATTTATACCAGCCACTAAATTAATTTTTTTTCTTTCCATTTCAACCCCCAAGATTGTGGAAATATATATAAACAATTAGGCATATGGTACAATACATTAAAATACACATGAATAAAAACAATCGTATATATTGAGAATAAAGGGAGCCTCCGTGGTCTAGTTGGTAGCATGTTGGACCACAGATCACTACCACCTGAGTTTGAATCTCAGCGTGGGCATATCTGAAGGGCGTTTCATCTTTGACTTCAATTCATTACCTTTGAAGGTTGCATGGCCCATTTAGCTTACCACGTGCACAAAAGTGGCCGTAAAACATCAATGATTATATATTGAGAATAAATAATTATAGACAAATACTAAAATGCTCTGGTCAACAGAACTAGAGCTATAAGTAGCTGCCAGAAAAAGACAAATATTCTTTATTTATGACCACATCACTAAAAACACACGCAGTATACCTTTTTACTTGTATTGGTAGGTACTGTTTGTTGTTTAACACTTGTATCTTCGATGGGTTCTGGCTTATTATTAGAATCTTTTGTTACAACGGATGGCTGAGAGACGGGGACAGTGTTCTGTTGGGTCTCTGTAGTCGTTGCTGGAGTGCTGTTATCTGCAAAAAAGATTACCAAAAAAGTATTTGCAATGTAGAAGAACTTTAAATCAAACACCAAGTTTATTCTGACTGTTCGTCAATACAGCTAAAACCTAGTTAACCCTACATTTGCCTACAAATGTCATGATTCCCACCTACAAATGCCTATCTGATAAAGGCACTATAGAGAATTTGAATGTGATGGGAAAAGAATTTGAAATTGGCATATATTGATGTCAGATCAAAAGTTATGGTGCTATCCGGTTAAATTTGTGTTTTTTCTTGTATTGATTACTGTTAAAAGAACCAAATGCACGCTGGTGTTCATCTGGATTAAGTTCAATCTTGCCCAATAGTATCAAACAAAGCCTTGCAGAACTTGCACTTTGTTCCTAAACAATTATGATGGTTAGTTTTATTCCAATATAAAATTGAAAATATGGTCCACCGAGTGTCATTCAATAAATCATTTTTACTGTGTACTATTTATTCAGATTTCAGTATATAACCATCACAGATACAAGAAGAGATCACAGTACAAAAGAACAAACATGCTTTCTTCTATCGACCTGGAGTTCAGCTGATTTTGTGATTATTGAATGGATTGGTTTTAGAGGAACATTTGAAACTACTAAAAAGTGAATATTAGACATACATATCATTCAGATTTAAATGTTATCCTTAGTAGTCATTGAGCTTATAAAATAACTAGTGAAAACCTTACTGGAGTATTTCAATATTGCTATTTCAGATCTGTACCAAAATGTATGCAGAATATATTCCTGCCTTCACAGAAATACCGAATGAAGATGAAACCTTTTGACATTTCATTAGATCTCCACAAACTTACTCCAAAATATGCAAAATAATATACTATCAAGTGATAAATAGTTCCATAAAGAATTTTTTTTATACATGAAGCTGGTTCAAAACATCATAAGAAATGTTTCTCATTGGCTTTAAAGAAAAGCTATGTACTATAAAAAAACAGTCTATCGGTGAAACACATCCAATATTAAATAGACATAAATTAGTTAATTTAACCATTAACTGATTAAGAGATATTGGATAACAGAAACACAACTCACCTGTCGATATGGAATTCAACTTATCAAGTAATGCTGTTAACCTGTTGTAATGAAAATAAAATCCATGTAATCTTTTCATGATTATGAAAACATAACACTCTGAAATGAATCTCAGTACCAGACAATAGTCAGGACAACATTGTGACCATTACTTATAGGATATGTCAATGCAACAACGAACAACTGATTCCAAAAATGTTGACAGAGCAACAACAAAAAAGCCCTTCAGGTCATATCGCACGCATAACACAACACCAAATAATAAGGGCAGTCTCTATAAGAAATTTTTTTTTCCTGCAAAAAGGGACAGAATATATTTTTTAAATATGTAAAGCTTAGAACAGTAACCAAAAATTCCACAATAATAATCACCAAAAATATACCTGATATCATAGATATAAGCTGCACCGGAAGCCAGATTCAAAAGAGGGGAGTAAAAAACTGAAATGCTCTGATGTCGCATGAGCGCTCTCTAGACTGACGTAATTTTAACAAGATAATGCTGTTTAGTTCTGGAATACTTCTTTGCTCAAACTTGTTTACATGAGTGAGGATAAGACACGACTCTTGCAAAGGAATTGTTTTCAAACCATCAGTTTGACCCACTCCCCGTTTCCAGAAACGTTATTTTTCGGTTTAGTAAAAACCAGAAATCTGGTAAAATCCGGAAAACTCTGAGTGATTTAGAACCTGTTGGCATTTCACATAAACTGCTCAAATCTAAATTTTTATCCACATCCTTACCACGATGTAAATTTTTCTGTATTATTGCCAAGAAATAGGTTCAAGTCATCAGTCATCTGTTCCTTGGTCTTCTTGTTGGCCACCATCACCATAATATAGTCAGGCAGTTCATCATCTGCAACAACGATAAGACAATCAGCAGAGATGATAATAACAATAATGGATATTTAATACAGTACCATTGCTAGTAGGAGCCATTTAAAGATGCTGTACAGTGATACCTCAAATAAGATGTACGTAAAAATCGAATAAAGTATTATGACTGACAGAGATCAATCAGTAGAGTGTAATCAAGAGATCAACTCCTTTGGTCTCAGTGATCAGCACACTGAGGACATAAGGCCAGTAGGATACTCGCTAGGATAATACTCAGATGAAACACCCCACAGACACAGATATTGCCTAGATTTTAGATGCTATCAATGGCGCCATGAAAGTCCCACATGGGTGGGAAAGATCAGAAATCAAGATAACAGGAATCAAAAAAATATTAGTCAAAAGTAAAGCACAGAACATTGTCAGTGAGAAATTATCAACGACATCAAATTAATCATACAAATGAAGATCAAAAAGCTTTTTCCATTCCAAGACGATTACAAAGCTTGGAATATTGTGTATTTAAACACTTAAAAAGGAGTTCGTATTTAACATGAAAATGCATATCTTACCAACATATGCTCCGAGGTCCACCAGCTTCGCCTTGATGGCAGACTGAAAATAACAAAGACAAATCTAATAACTAGGGCATATTTCATATCAGAGATTTTGATTAACACTACAAATAAGTCGATAAATGGTAGTTTGACGACAAAATTAACTGCAGTTAAAACTAATTTTCAACCTCAATTTTTGTTATGCTGACTTGTAAAAAACAATTCACCAGATGGCACTGCAGCACATCTTGGTGATCTCTATCCAGGCTTATCACCAGGGTTGGTTTTTTACTGTAGAAACGCTATTTTCTACATTACATTGTAAATAACTGCTAATAACTGTAAAAATCATCTTTCAATTCTACTAGTCCGAGTGTAGGTCATTAAACACACTTTACTCAAAAATTTTACTCAAACAAAATTCACATTCTTAATTTTTATTATCACACTACTTAATATACATGAATACCAGAAATATAGCAAAATAATGTCATTTATCATTCTTAGGCAAAGTGAATATTGTCTATCTAAGAATCCTATAGTAGAATACTAACTTTAAAATTTAGCTCTTGCCTAGATGATTATGCACTTTAAGAGTGGATATTTCTAAAACTGGAAAATATTCACTCAGTTGATGTTGATGAAGCTGCCCATGATAGCAGCTCGACGGCTATGTATCAATGTGAACACTGCTTCAAATTAAATTCAGACTGTCTTTATGTACTCGAGGGAAATAAAGACACATTTTAACACCATGATATGTCACCTGGGAAATAAAGTAACATCTGAACAACATCACAATACATGTATTGTCAACATTGGATAGAGGATTATTCTGAGACTAGTAGATTATCTGCAATATATACAAGTAGTAATTACCCACATACTAGATATAGTTAAGTAGTCAGTGAAGGGGTCAACTAGACTGGATATTGGGTTAGCACAATGTGGATTAGTCTGTTAACTCAATTGCTGTTTATGTATTACAGTCATGCTGTAGCAGATGTTGTTATGTTGTTATCATTCTACTATTTGTAGCTGCATTTTTTTAAAGTGAAGATAAAACATGTCCTCTAAAAGATCATTTTTTTTCAAACCACCAGTTTTAGCCACTCCCCATTTGCAAAAATGTTACTCTCAGCTCTAGAAAAAAACGGCATATACCAGGAAACTCTCATTCCAGATTAATTGATTTATCACAACATAAAATGGCTAACACTGAACGTAATAATGATTTCAATAAACAATGTATTCACAATACATGAACCACTGATAGTCTGGCTTTGTTTGCAAGAGGCATGGTGGAGCTAATTATGTGTACAACAAACAGAGATCAGGTATGGCCGGAATAGATGAAAATCAACTGTTTACACTATTACCACTTACATGTGGAGCTTGTTTATTAACAAATATACACATATTTCAGCTATCAGAATTTAAATGGCCAACAACCCTACTCCATGTATTTTCTTTATGATTCTGTCAGTTCATAATATAGAGAATTTCCTTTGGGAGTAAAATATGTAAACAAGTTGTAAAAGAAAAATGTCTACAGTTGTCCAACAATCTATGGCTGTGTCACATCCACAGGCAATTATTTTTTTTATGCATTTTCCAGGCAGTGGACTGGTGGTAAAAGTGTGGACTAAGTGATATCAGTCCAATTCCAAAATGAAAGCAAGAGACAGTAGATAAAGCTGTCAGTAATACTTCAGTATTGAAGAAATAAATGATGCCATGATGATGTGCATGACATTGACTTTTGAATGTTATTAGGAAACCATTTAACTGATTTACTAAATTATCAAGGACAAATGATATGTTTTGGGAATAGATTTTAATCCCTGAAAACTGCCAAATGAAAGAACAAAAATTCTGTAAACAGCTTAAAATTATGATATTAAATTTCAACCATTAAAAGTACCAAATTAGATAGATCATGAAGGAAATCTTTTTTTATGGAAAATTCTTTCTTGTTCCCAACACGTCATCTGAGATATATCATACAATTTCAAATGCAAACCATGCATTCTCAACGTAAACTACGACTAAGTCATATATTTGAAGGAATTACTATCATAATATTATAATTTTTGTTACTTGATTTATTTCCTTAAACCCAACAATAACAATTGGAAATATATTTTAAAAGTAATAAAACACGTAACCTATCATTTGTGTCATCATAGCAATAAGATAAAGTATTAAGCCAAAATATACCGCCTCTATGGCCTAGTGTGTTAGAGCATGGGACTTTATTACTCTTGGTGATACTGTGCCAGAGATCAGAGGTTTAAATCCTGACTTTGACACTACACTAGGAGTTTTTCATCCAAACAGGCTACTAGCAAAGGTTTTAACTGAATATATATTCTATTGTAAATTTATTTAGAATTAGTCGTCATGGTGAAGCAGTAAATTACAGACCATATGTGTCTCCCTCATTTCAGGTAGCCAATCCACGTAAAATAACTGTCATTATTATTAATGTTCATATCCCGCTAATTTAATTACAAACATTAATTTTTATATATCCAATTTTATCTGTTATACTAGTACTAGAAAAATTATACTTATTATCAAATTCACCATACATCTATATAAATAGGTTGGCACCTGTTTGAACAAAGTAAACATTAGAGGAACAACTTATTTCAGTTTGAAAGTCAGAAAAATACCTGTGCTGTCACGCTGATAAACAATTGGCCAGAACCGATATTGTGACATGAATAAGATACTACATGTACAGCAAAATAGGGTGTCAGTAATCAGAATATCAGTCATAAACATGATTGGCAATGGTAAACTGAATATTAATGATTTGGAGACACAGGCTACAAGCAAAAAAGTTATCAATTTAATACAGAGATTCTATAGGCCACATTAGCTGCCAAACTGTCGAATTGATTCTTAATCAATATTTGTGTTTTGATAAGTTCCTAGTTTCCAAATTGGAATGCCCTCTCACAGTGTTTTTCAGTTTATGGTCTCAGGAATTTCTGCTGTATTTTCTTGTAGATTATTGAAGAATTTTTTAGCTTCTTCATCAGTGGAGGAATTTTTCACCCAAGCAGGCAACTGTCAAGGTTTTCTCTGCTGAATCTACTGTAAATTCTAAATTTATTTATTATTAGCAGACCTGGGTCAATTACTTTGAAATGTAATATATTACTATTACTTCTGAGTATTATTATTATACTTGATATTGAATGTAATATATTACTATTACATTTCTTACTATTACATTTTTTTAGATTACGGTATGTGTTTACTGTTACATTTATTTTCTCGTCATTTTTCAAATGTGGTATATAATAATATAATAATAATACATGCAGTATACAATATATTATAATCTACAAATAAATAATGTGGTGAAGTTGGAAATAGTCTTGGCTGAGCCTGATATACTTGAACCACAATGCCTACATTTGGCTTTGTAGTTGACGTCAGTATTAGTAGGCATCTCAAAATGACTCAGATGATGATGATTGAAGTTTTACGGCCATTTTTGTGCACAAGGCTAAATGGGCCGAGCGACTTCCAAAGGTAATGAGACAAAGTGAAAGACGAAACAACCTTCAGATATGCCCACGCTGGGATTCGAACATGCTGGTAGTGATCTGTGGTCCAGCACGCCACCGCTAGACCACGGAGGCGCCCCTTTCAAAAATATCCTACATACAGCATAAAATATATTAAAAATCAGATTTTGTGTATATCAGATGTAATGCAGTGATAGCAGCTGTAAAATTATGATGTGGACCTGTAAACTAGGGAGCTTATATATGAACAGTGGCACAAGTAATGCCAACATTCACTAATCAGGGATGCCAGATATAGATTCTTAATTGGAGGATAATTGGGAGCCCGTGGTAAACAACTTGGATTCGGTTAAGTACACAGTACTTAGTCTGCTTCAACTACATAATTAATAATGAACAATATTATAAATGACAATTTGATTGAGCAGCCAATGAGGTGACAGTGAGATTTGACATATCTGGCAAAAAGTATTGTGTCTGACAAAATGTAATAGCAAAGTAATAGTGGATTACTATTACTTTATCAACTATTACAATTACTTTCAAAATGAGATTCACCATTACCATTACTGTAACTTTACAGCACTCCTCAGGAAATTAATAAAAGGCAAATCATTTGGTTTTCTGGTAAAGACTAGATTTAACTTGCAAGCACAAAAACAAATTTAATAGTTGATTTGTTTTCTCTTGTTATCAAAGATAAACATTTTCCAAGCAACAATGACTAAACCATCTTAAACCCTTTCGTACATGTATATTCATACAGATACAATACTAGTGCATTATTTTGTGTTGATCCACTGTTGAGTTGAACTGTAGTAGCCATGAATACATTTAATGTAACACTTTACAAGTAATTGTCCATTACCTTTGCCTGTCGCTCTGCCCATTTAGCCTAATATGTATACAAAAGTGGCTGTAAAACATCAATCATCATTATTATTACAAATAATTGTCAAAATTTAATGTATGTTTAATGTTACTATGTAGCCATTGTAGGTCTATATAACTTTTTACAAGACAGATTTAAAGGCACCTTTACACCAGTTAATTTAGACAGTCTATGTTATTATTATTAATATAAGTCCTTAGATATAGGCACATTTACGAATTAGTCACACATGACATGTCACATGGTGCCATTGCCACATTGGTGGCCATGCACAATACGTGGTCCTGCGACACCCAGTGCAACACACATACACAAAGTAACACAGCCCACTTAATTATTTGCTTTAAAGCACGTCCGTTAGTTCTCGGTAATCAGAAAGGTAGTTTTCGATATGTGTGTCTTATTCTCGGTAATTAGTAGGAACCCTAGTGACTAGTTTAGTAGTTAGATCTAGGTCTACAATGTTAAAAGTAAAACGTCTGAGCGTTGTCAAAGAATGGATACAACAATTATTCTCCCACAAATGTTTTCCACGATATAATTGAACAGAACTATTGCTAGAACAACAACCAGCTCACGTTACTAATATTGCATTCGGTCGACAACTATTTACCCTGATTTTTTGACTAATTTCAGTTCCAATTTCCATTGCGAACTCGTAAATACGGCAAACCGGAAACTAAACACCGACAACAGTATGGTAATACGACCGTCACATTGAAAATAGCGAAAATACAACGGAACCTTTTCAATCTTTGATAAATGGGATTTATTAACCCAAAGGGGGTGTTATTTTACTATATGCAGACAATTCGCAGTAAAAATAATTGTTATGTTGTTTTAATCTGAACATATTATTTAGTTTGGATTCAACGATAATTCACAGAATTGAGTAGCTCGTCTACATCAACAAACACAACGTCTTCATGTTCTTTGTTCATAACGTTTTCATATAGCTGTATAGTATTTTGGCTATAGACATATTAACATTAATATGATATTTTGCCTCTCAAGTAAGCTTATCACTGGTTTAAGTTCATTCGATCTTTTCATTTCAACATAAAAATAAAAGGTTTTAACTATATATCAGCAATTATATGTGATTAACTTAAATACATATTTATAATTCTAGCTTTAACTGTAAGTACAAATTAGTAAATACACATTATTATTATTATTATTGTTCTTTGTTGTTGTTGTTATAACAGTATGTGGCTGCCTTGAAGCTAAAGGTACAACACTCAAAAAAAAACAGTACCCAAAGATAGTGTGCGATAATTAGCTGCAAGTGATTAACTATAAAGGTCGAATGATTGTGACATTTCAAGATGTAGTCTTTGCCAGATAGCCACATTCACAATAAGCTTTCAGACAATATAGCTTGTGGTTTATATATATATATATATATATATATATATATATATATATATATAATTCACTAATAGTCTGATATGAACAAGCCATGGACTGCTCGGTAGATCATCTTCGCCTTTGCCGTGGCACGGCGCTCTGCTAGTGACTCCCATCCAAGTTGTGACGCTACTGGTTCTCTGGAAGTCTTGGTAAACAAATCTAGCAGAGCCGCGTTGGGTCTTCTCAAGGCATTCAGTGTGTTTCTGGGTGTGATGGTCCCATATAGTGCTGGCGTCCTCCATGATAGGTCTAACGAGTGTAGAGTAGTACTAGGACGGATTGACAGACAATAATATATATATATATATATATATATATAACGAACTGAATTAACTGCGCGCACGCACACACACACACACACACACACACACATATTTCATTTTAAGAACAAACCAGAAAACGGCTCCGGTTCCTAAAAAGCTACATGTAAATACGTAGCATATGTACTTCGCTGATCTCTGGATGAGGGAGAACAACATTTTAAAATTGTGTCGAGCCGTGATAGCGCAGTGAGTTAGAGCATAGGACTTGTAGTCGAAGGATTGGAACAGGTCTGAGTCAGGGATAATAATATTAGAGCAGCTATCTAGCTGAATAGGGCGCTATATAAATGTCACATAGTATTATATTATTTTAAATATTATTTTATATACAATAAAACCCACACTTTACGTCATTTCGCCCTATGTCAAATTCCTCTTTACGTCACTTTTCTATAATTAATTTCAGTTCAGAGAACGTCATTACGTCCAACGTTACGTCACTGAGCTACGTCAACTACGTCATAATAAAAGGACGTGAAATAAATAAATTAACAATAAAAGATTAGTGGGGCTAAAAAAAACTATTTAAAATACAACAAAAACACATTAAAGACATATTAAAATGTGTATACAACAAAATATTTACATCGAAAGGCTTTTGAATGTATTACATCCGGTTTACATCATAAATCGGGTTACATTACGACTTTTAGAACCGATTAATGGCATAGGGCGGGCGGGGGTGTGTTGGGGGGGTAGGGATTTGGCTGTATATGAGAATTTCGTGTATGACAAATCACTGTTCAGCAGCCAAACTGTAGAATGCGCTACCATCCTACATTCAATAATCATATACACTGAATACTTTCAAGAAATTACAAAAAAAAACATTTGTTCCTGAACTATTTTTGTGTTTAACCCGTTCTAATAGTCAGTTTTTATACATCGCATTTAAATGTTATTACGTTATATAATAGTATACGCTATAATTTAGATTGTATCTAGTTTTTAATTATTTTTTTTAATTTCGCAATATAATTCTTTTAATGACCTGTTTTTATTGTACATTATTATTTATGTATTTTACAACTGATACTAAATCTTTTTTTTTCTTCTTATGATTACGCACATTATTATAAATTAACAAACAATGAATTAATTCTCACATACATGATTAGACGATATGGATTGTATTCATATTGTAATCATTAATTACGTTACAATGTAATACAACCATTATTAATGAAAAAATCGTATTCTTTAAATTATCAATTAATTATAATCGTAATTAATTATAATCGTGAATATATATATATATATATATATATATATATATGAGCGAAAACAAAGCCATTAACCAGTGAACACAGGCAACTTGAACAGCTACACCTAGGCTCCACCCACTCGATCACAACGCGCCCCCCCCCTTCTTTTACTTAGTCAGCCTACGTAATAAAAGTGATAAGAAATCTTCTAGTGCTCCCGACGTAAACAAAATCACGTGGTGCCTTATATTTGAACGATAAAATATCAATGATTGGTCTAATGGAAGATGGTGAAGCTCGGCTAACTGTTTGTAGGGCGAATTTTACAGCAATCATCAACATCTAGAGAGGTCATGACGGGGTCACCGGAAGTGGTGTATTGTTCATGTTCACAAATATGTAATCGTTCTGTATATGAGGCGGTAAGATTTATATGTAACGAGTTGTGTATGTTAGCATGTTCTTTAAAATGCCAGAATGTGCATTCAGCCATTGGAGCATCTAACTGTTAGGGCCACGGTATTGTTCTTTTGCCACATTGTGTATCTCTTAGTTGGAAATAATACCAAATATGGGCAACGTTTTGTTGCACTCACTTTGGTTAAGTGTAAATAAAAATTCACGTAATACAATTGATATTGTTATCCTGATTGTAGAACCGAGATGCGACACGGTGTACTCGTGTCAAAATATTCTTATTCGAATAAATTCGATCGTCGATTTCAACTTGCTGGTATTCGTAGAATCAACACATTTAAAATAGAAAAACGTTCAAAAATATTTCATAAATAATCTTATGTTATTAGAATATTGATGTTTATCGCGTTGTTCCTTTTCAATATCGATCCAAATAATTTTTATATTTTGCAATTGCTATGAAATAAACAATTTAATTGGATTTAGACACAGTACAAATGTGATTCATAGTTTTATAATTTAATTGAAAATCAGCCCGGGTCATCATGGCTGGATGTTTTACGGCCACGTTTATCCACCTTTCATACGTGCCCACGCCAAGTTTTGAGATCCGTGGCAAACCGCGCTAGCAGTTAGACCCGTTATCTCGTCATTATATTTGTTTTGTTGTTCGGGGAGAATCCTCAGGCTGTCCCTTATTCAGCACAGCCTCTATGTTGAAGTGGTTGAGGAAACTCCTCCGCCCGCCACCACGCAGTACGGAAAGATGGAGCCGAAATACATTGAGGGTGGTCACTGCCAGAGTGTTTTATGTCCCCAGGGGATCTTTAACGTCCCCCTTTATTATTTTTATAATTCAGTGGAGACGGCAGCGCCATTTAACGTGGTCATCCACCCACGATTTTGTGAGCCGAGAAATTAATCTCTGGAAAAGTTTCGATATCTTGCGGGGTTCGAACCCGTGACATTTGGCACCAAGTGCTGGGTGCTTACCGCTAGGCCACCGAAGCTGACTTTGGTTCTTTATATATATATATATATATATATATATATATATCGACCGTGGTACCTCAAGTGAGCGTTTAACCAATTAAATGGTCTGGATACCGTGGGATCCGTCCACAACACCGTGATACCACCAGCTAGCATACCTATCTATACAGAGATATTGCTATTTACGTCAACGGAGCTTACTAAGACGTCATCATGTAATCGACAAGTTCTTAGAAGTATCATCATAGCGTTCATCATTAATCTTTTTTGGTTAAGATTTTACACCTCTATAAACAATATTTTATTTTTGGTATAAGGTGTAAAATCTTAACCAAAAAAAGATAGAGATAAGTTCCACCAAGTTACTTAATTTGGTCCCGAGTTGAACATTATTAGATGTTATTTGTAACAACAAAAGTTTATTGATTAATTTAATTACAAATATTGATCTCTTTAAGAAGAAAAAAAACCACACATCGCACTCGAGATTCTAAGGTTTGTACTCGACAATTACGAACAAAATGTTTATCAAAACATCTTAGATAAAAATTAATTTTTGTCGATTCAAGTGACAACATCTGAGAAACGGTTATCATATCTTACATGCCATGCACGGAACAATGAACATCTCGAAACGTCATTGAAGTCTATGTTTTGTTGAGTAATTAGCAAACAGCAAACGCTCGATTTAATAGTTCTATCTTTTTATATTTAAAATGTTTTTTTATTGAGCCCTCAAAAGAAGATTACATAAAATACACATGCCCTGAGTACGTAATATTCAACAATATAGTATATGTATAAAGGAATGAGCACCTTACATAAAAATTAACGCGATGACTAGCAGAACAAATATACCATAATACAATATCACGTGTCAACAATAAAATGACACCAACATGACGATCGTAAAGCTACCTTAGCTACCTTACATTGTCTGTCAAACTCATCTTCTACCGTGTAACGCTTCTTTAAGTCAATTTTTGTTTTGTCGGCATGACGTTTATCAATATGAAATTTAAAAAAGATACTTCGTGTTTAGAACAAATAGTTTTTACATTTACTCTGGCGATAAGATCAGTGTGACCAATTAGCTTGCCACGGACATGCATATTTAAATGATGAGAATAAAATTACCTTGCTCGCGAAACACTACAAAACATTTCCATTCTGTGCTTTGAGAACGGGTGTACTTTTGGTGTATTTGTGCAGACCTACGCTGGCTTTAAGTAATTTTGTCTGCAACTTGTCCATGTGGCTTAGCGATATTTTACACACACACACACACACACACACACACACACAGAAGTAGATTAATTGGCAGGTGGCGCCCTCTACACGATGTAATGGCTTCTCATCCGGCGCTAGAAGCACCACAACGTTGGAATACTATGAGGCAATCATAAACATTTCTCTTTTACCTCATTTTTGATCCCTGCAGAGTTTATTCTCCGTAAATTCCGTTATATTAGTGTCAATTTTATAATTGTTGATATATATATATATATATATAATTATAACAATATGTTAAAACAGGTCTGTCGCCTTCCAAACGTAGGACAAAGTATCAATATCTGAATTATTGTTTTTAAAATCATTGTTATTATCACCAGAAAGTTAATATTGGGTTGTTTATTTTACACATTGTAAATTATACTGAAACCGTACGACGTCAGACAGGACAAATAACTGGTAATCGGGAAAAAAACAAGGTCTGAGCTTCTAAAATAGATTCACGTCATAAATTAATGGAACATTCTGGTCTCCACACATATTCCGATATAAACAACTCAAACTGTAGCAATATATTGACAATTAGACAATTAACACATATATTTAGATCTTCTATAATTATTCAGTACAGCTAAGAAGCTGCTATAAGATCGAAGTCATTAGATATTTATAGTTGGAAATATTAAAAATAAACAAAACATTGCCATCTGAGTTCGTACCTCGGCGTGGGCATATCTGAAGGGTGTTTCATCTTTCACTTCGCTTCATGACCTTTGGAGGTCGCTCGGTCCATTCAGCCTACCATGTGCACAAAAGCAGCCGTAAAACATCAATCATCATACATTTAAATCGTGATGACTGCGTCGAAGGAACCGATTTCCGACATCAACAAGGCTCGTACCTAAATATAGCAAAATATTAATATGTAGTCTGTAGATCGGTTCTGGGATATAGGTACAGAGTGTTCGTGTTTGGAAAGCAAATAGTTTACTTATCCCCTTCATCTCCAGTGGGACATAATGCTACAACGACAATGCTAATTGTTGTAGTTTCCATAACGGATTTGTTTTTTACAGGGTACTCCCCCACGTCCAACCCTCAACCTGGAGGTCGAGGTGCTGGGTTTCGTCTGGTCCTCCTCTGAGACCTTCCGGGCTTGGTTAAACCTGCCAGGGAGTTAAGCCCGCCGTTGGCATTGTTTCCAGAGCCCCCCGTCACCATCGGCAAGGTACCAGCACAGAGGGGGAAAACTGGCAAACAAGGAAAGGGTCAAATAAATAAACGGACAACATTTTATGACGGCGCACACTATCGGTTACAAAAATTATTATCGTAATAATTTATTCCTAACACCATCTCGTAAACGTGTACAATTATAAGGTGTGATAATAAATATCATCGGAGTCAATATAACTCAGGTAATAAACAACAACAACAACAACAACAGACAGACAGACAGACATAATGAAAACATGCTGCATCATAGGCTGCTACCTGCCTCATCCTAGACAGGTAGCAGTCTATCACGGCTGCCGTTTTCAATGGCCACGTCAGCTCTCCTCCAGATGACAGAAGCTCTCGACGAACATCAACAATAGACTCGGCGCTGAGCTCTGATCCATAACAGCTCAGGTACGTACGATGAGACTAGAAACACGGAGTAGCCATTCTTCTGGAGATATCGATCGTCGAACGGAATACGTAATCGGCTTTAACACGGATCGAAATCCGCTCTCGGTCGGGGTTATAGGGATCTCGTATAGAAGTCGGTGAAATCTGGACGATACATCCTCTGTCCGAACAGCGCCCTCTACAGTCGCCAGAGCCGTATAGAGCTCGATATAACGGGGTCATGATCCCGGAATTGACACCTGCCAAATTGACGGGAATAAATGATAGGGTTCTATTGCAACTGAATCTGTAAAATTGTGTATTCTGTGTAAGATGGTATAAATATTGTATTATGAACGAGATATAAAGATTGGGATAATGAAGACTATTATGGAACTGTAAATGTTGTTATTATTATTACTGTTGTTATTATTGTTGTTGTTGTTAATGCAGCTGCTGCTATTTTTTATAATGGTGATGGTTATGATAATGCTGATGGTAATGATCGCTCCCCCCCCCCCAATTTGCCATGATATAACCAACAGGACTCCAAAAGGACAACCAGGATTTCTTTGTTTAGACAAAAACTATTCCAGAATACATTCCTTTTTCATTAACAACGTCCTTCTTGTCTGCCAATCCTCGCCATTACTGATTATTGGCATTAACATTTCTTGGGACATTTAATTTGGCGCGCTTTCAGCAGACGATAAAGGGACCATGACTGAAGGTTTAATATAGCCTCGTTCGTTCTACTGTCCGCCTGGATTATCGTCCATCCGCGAGCACATCCGTTCAGAAACACCGAGTGTCCTGAAAAGATTTCGACATATAGCACAAATCCGTGCGCCTGTAACCGGGCCCGAGTCACCCAGCCTCGATCGATGTTGTTGCTGATTGGCTGCGTCACGGTGGCCATGGATCATTCAGGAACCAACTAGATCCAGTATCTTCGACAATAGCCTATTGTTTACATGGAAAGATACGCGGCGCCTCTAATCTGGGAGGACCAATTTATAATATAATATGCTTTACGCAGGGACTATGTAAAACTTCCCCAAGGCTGTAAAATAAAATTTTGCAGTATAGATAAAATTGATCCGGAACGCTAATTTATTAAAGAAAGACTCTGTATGATTGAAGATAGCCGAAGATGGTACTTATGATGGCTGGGTGTCTTTGACGATGCCGGCAGTGCCGTATTAACCCATGGTAGGGCCCCCCCCCCTAGGTTTTTAGGTACTTCGGGGCCTATTCCCCGGTACTTCAAACTTCACCCCACTACAGCTGACAGCCTGTCCCTGTTACGATAGGTATTAAGCTGCAGTACAGAGCCCTATATCCATTTTGCGGGTTTCCTGAATAATTATACTTACATTTTAAAATAATATTTAAATAAGTATAAAAATTATATATATATATATATATATATATATATATATATATATATTGCTTATGTGCGGTATATATATAGATAAATATAAATGTCAGACGCTCGTAAAAGTGGCTCAGGATAATACATTGTCGGGTTTCAAATCCCTGTGGAGTCCATAGGCTTCAGGCTAATCAGCCTTATAAATAATACGGCCCTGTATACGGCCTGTGTCGATTAGTGTGTGTGTGTGGGGGGGGGGGGTCGATAGATGGCGTTGTTTACACTCCGTCTGATACATCAGGATTTAGGTTCCGCTCGGCTTCACTTCAGAAGATGAATCTTTCACTCCGTCGTGGATAGCTTAATGGACACACGACTGGCAAAGAGAGAGAGAGAGAGAGAGAGAGAGAGAGAGAATCCGTGTGTGCGTCTTAATCAACTCCGTGGTCTAACTGGTAGCGCCTTGGACCACAGATCACTACCACCTGAGTTCGAATCTCGGCGTGGGCATATTTGAAGAGCGTTTCGTCTTTGACTTCACTTCATTACCCTTGGAGATCGCTCGGCCCATTTAGCCTATCACGTGCACAAAAGTGGCATTAAAACATCAAATCATCATCATCATCATCGATCAACTGAAACGATGAGGTATGTACAACCGGATCATCTTTCTCTCGTGGAGTGGCTTCTGTTTGTTTTCTCATAAAATAAATCGCTAAAATCTTCGAAGACGAACAGGTAAGACACAAACAGGTAAGACACAAACAGATAAGACACAAACAGGTAAGACAATCGGAGGAAGACCTGCGGGGAACTAGGCCATGTTCATGGGTTACATGCGCAGCATCCGTTGAGGGAATTTTGTTCGTGCATTAAGATTTTATTATCGTAGATATTCGTTCGTGTGGATCCGACACGAACATAAGATGCGCACGAAGAAAGTTCCGGAAACTAAAATGAGATAACAATATTGTATTCCTGTTTCGTCGATGTTGTATAAACGCCACCTTTAGTAGATCATTTACGCCAAACTTCGCAAATATGAACGATGAAGCTCGTGTTCTGAAACTTCAATATTTCAAACGTTTATTGCACATTTTCTGCGTCGAAGCGTGAACATCGCAATATAACAATAGGATTTTAATTAAATTACGATCAAGCCTTGTGTATGAAGTAAAAAATCTGATTTAGCAAATATAGTGTGAAAAGTGTGCGTAAACTTTATTATAATAATAATATTTGATTTTAGACAGTGTGATATCACCAATGAATATTTATGATAAAAAATGATACTGTGGAAATATGCGAAACATTTAAATATCTTGGTGTCACGATTGACAACGAGTCAACATCGGCAAAGCGAGTTGCAATAGTTGCCTCTAAATCTAAATAAAAATTGTTCGTCCTTAGACTACTGAACACATTTTGTGTAAATAGTGAAATACTTCGTATATTCTATACTCAATGATAGGAAGTGTAATTTGATACAACGTAACTCTCTGGTGTTCCACTATTAGCTGTGCTGATGAGGCAGCCATCAACAGGATTTTTAAACAAGCCACCAAGATCACAAATAAAGATATATCGAGTATAAATGATATGTATCTTAAATATGTCCACAGGAATGTTAAGTGTGTTGTTTCCATGGAATCTCACCCACTTCTTAAGTATTTCTCTCATGTAACATCAGGAACAAGTCTACGAGCTTTACCATCTAAAACTGATAGGTAGAGGAAATAATATTTTCATAAACTGAATTAATTTATTTATAAATATTGATCCATCCATTGTTATTTTGTAACCAAACAGTTATAAGTGCTATGAATGTCTGTATATTAGGTAAGGCATTCTCAATGTATCCAAGAATTCCTATATTAAGATGGGTCAATAAATAATATATGTCTATGCCTATAATGCTAATAATCAAAATGTGGATTTAGTATAGCGACCTTACTAGCAGGAGCCATTCAAAGGCGCTGTACAGTGATAGACTAAATAAGATGTATATAAAAACTCAATGAGGAATTTGAGCGATCAACACAATTTAAGGACGAAATCAAGATTTAACAGGTGAGTTTTTAGAATAATTTTGAACTCTTCAGACACGAAATACTTCTAATGTCCATCGACGCATCTTCAATGTATGTCTCGAGCCGAGACACAAGTACCAGTAATAATATCTGACGTTCCAGATGAATCAACAGGAAATCCGACCCAGTAGGATGGAGACAGACACTACATCATTTAACAAGATAGACAGGTAAGCTAAACAATAACCGGATAATCAAACAATTAAGTCAACTGCGGGCTATATCGATTTCTAAGCTGTCCATGTTGTACGCTTACGTCATATACAAGGTCGTCTTCGGGATCACAACCATCCGGCCAAGAACGCGACCAAACCGCGTCGACCAGCTGCGACAATCGCGCCGACGCTTACCAATACCTCCGACCCAGCTGGTGGAATCCAGCTGCGCAAGGACGGATAACACCGGCTGTCATATGGAACGGATTCAAAGAACAAACCACTGCGCATGGCATCCCGAGACTGGCGCGTGCTAAAGGTAGCACACTATTGTCTCGTCTTTTAGTAGTAGCGTATCATTGTAGTACAATAAATGTAAATGCGTCAAGAAGTCTTCAAATATCCGATAAAAACATAAATCCTGATACTTTGAATTTTCTGGTGTTTAGTTTTACGATAACTTATAGCTTTTTGAGAGCTAAACGGAAAAACATACTATATATGTGTATGTGTGTGT
>JAODUP010000137.1:37500-92500 GCA_025642065.1 Paralvinella palmiformis | reverse complement strand
GTAAACTATCACTATAATCGTGATGTCGATGATAATCATAGGAAATACGACGAGCTATCTGTGTTCCTGTTTCATATATTTCTTGGTTAACTGATATTCCTTGATATTAATGAGCTTACATTCTTATCGAGCGGTTAGTTAAATAGGCTATCCATTTGATGGCATGGCTTTGTAATATTCTACAAAAGGAGCACTTATTTATATCAGTCACATGATCGGAAATATTATTGATGTCAAGGTTGATCGATGTGATCACTGTAGCACGGTGCTGATCGGGGATTCCCATTATAAAACGTGTTCAAATTCTTCCCACACACAATTGGCCAAAGAACACACACGTTCGAGTACTGAAATATTAATTAGCCTATTTCGTGGACATTTCTCCATAATTAGATGTATTTACTAAGTTATTGTCCCTGCAATTATATTACAATAAGTTTAGTTTTTTTTGGTGAATACTGTCAACTGTAAAATAGTAATAATTATTGTGATGACGATACAAACCTAGACAAAGAAGTAGATTTTAACTTGAGCGATATATATAACTAGTGTTAGTGTATAGTATTTACCTGTATAAGGTGGTGATTCCATGGTTATGATATAACATAGAATTGCTATTTATTTTCAACAACATTATTCCATATTATTTTATGCTGTTAGTAATCTTGTTGACATTCCATTTGTTGGTAGTATTTATGAAGAACAATCTTATATATATATATATATATATATATATATATATAGGTAAATAGTATGTATGTTACACTGAAATTATTGTTAAATTATTGCTAAAACAAGTTTTATTACCACATCAAGCTACCGTTAACTTACTCAAGAAGTGAGTGAGACATAAAGGTCTGTGTTATTTTTGTATCAACAATAATAATTATTATGATATGGTAATAGCTAATTATCTAATCCAATCTGTATGTAGGTGTAAATAAAGAATTTGTTAATGCAGCAAATTATCAGATTATTATTATTAAAATGAGGTTAAAATTACCTGTTGTTTGTGTGTTAGTTTGTGTTTCTGTGTTCAGAAAGGCGTCATTGTGCATGCAGACAAGGAATCGATTCAATATTTTAAAGACAATAGAGATATGTTTATTCCACTTCTATTTATTAATGATAATGCAACTGGAATACTTATGTGATTTGAGTAGATTATAACCTCCTAGTTCTGAAAGTTGGGATCTCAATCAATTCTTAAGGATATTCAAAGATTCTTCGGACGTCCTTAAGAATGACAAAAAGTGTTCAAATGTTCACCAGTTTTCTACAGCAAGGGATAAGCTTGGTTGTTTCCTTTACACCCACCCTGTTACCCAGCTCTGCCTGTACCCACCCTGTTACCCAGCTCAGCCAGGACCCACCCTGTTACCCAGCTCGGCCTAGATCGAACCTGTTACCCAGCTCGGCTTGGACCCAACCTGCAGGGCCGTCTTAACGCATGGGTCCAATGGGCACTTGCCCGGTGGCCCAACAAACATGGGAACCCTAAAAGCATAGAGACCCATGCTAATTTGTCTATGTTAACCACACTTAAGTAACCCTACTGGGCCGTCTTATCGCATGGGCACGCTGGGCAGTTACCTGGAGGCCCCCGCGAGCACAGGGGCCACATGCTAGTCTATGTATATGATATGGTGTGACTTGATGTAAGTGGTTGTTTAGGTAGGGCCCCCAGTGCACTGCTTCCCCCGAGGCCTATGATGTTGTTAAGACGTCACTGCCCAACATGTTGCCCATCTTGGTCTGTATGGTACAGATGTTCCTCTCAATTGAGCCTGAACTGGAAAGAAGATATTGGCTAGATCAGAAAGACCCTGCATTGTCAGCCACCACACGCCCGGTTTCAGCTTCCCCAAGACAACTGTCACGAAACAACACTCAAGGAATGGCTCTGCCTCAGCCTGGAACCTGCAGAGATGAGCCATGATATGAGGATCCTTGGTTAGGATTAACTGATGAGCCATCTGGATCTGATCAGTAGTGAGATTACGGCCTGTGTATGTCGGATCCAGACGGTAAGTGGTCAGGTCTAATGGCTCAATCAAATCGTTTCTGTCTTTTGGTTTGTGTTATTGAAGACATTATTCTGCAAACATAACATTTTGGACAGTTGCTATAATCTGAAGGTGTTTGAGTGTTTCTAATTTAGATATGTATACATCTGTGAATTAATATACTCTATCCTGAGAAAACCCCAATTTAACCGAGGTTAAAATAGTAGAACACAGAATTAATCAGTTTAACCTGTGGGTAATCTTCAAACCTCCCAAAGAAGGTACATTGAATTTTTCATCAAGAGTATTATTCTATTGTGAGATTGCTTAGCTGGAGAAAGGGTTTAGGAAAAGTTAGGGGATATTTACAACTATATTTACTGATAAAGTCCATTATCAATAAGCAGAGTAATAATTCAAGGAATGTTTCAGCTTTAAAAATAGTAATTAAACCCTAATTTAAGAAAACTTATTAATGTGTTATAAATTTTGTATTTTATCATTAAGCTAGTCACGATATTCATGTATCAATAACTAATACAGCTTCTGACATTTTCTTCTGGTATTTCTAGGACTCAGTAGAGATGGATTTACATTATACTCATTATCCTCTTGATACATGCCCTGATAATATGTATCTACCGGTTGTGTATATAATGTTTATGGCAATGGCTGTACGCATGCGTGAGCCGTACGTTTACACCCGCAATTTAAACGTACGGAACTCATTCTGGGCATGCTTTTATTTCCGGTTACGTTTTGCATTTTAGTGGCATTCATTGACTTGAAAGAAAACTAGACCGAGCACTCAGTGGTGTTTGATTGGGCCGCCATGACCAAACAGCGCTCACTTCCGGTAGGGGCAAAAAGCGACGTTGGAGCGGATGCGCTTCGAGTTTTGAACCTATGGATACGGACATTTATTGTGATGTATGCATTATAATTTTGTGTATGCAGAGAATATATATTATTTCTGTCCTATTATATGCCATCAAATATGTAAATTTGGTTTTATGCAAGTCCATATATATATATATATATATATATATATATATATATATATATATATAGTCTAGTTGGGATCAAACGCCAGAGAGGGACCGGGGGTTGTCGAATAGGCTAAATATAATAATAATAGGTAAGCTTAATTTCCCAACAAAAACGCTTTAACCGCTATTTTAAATGTGTTCCTTATACCTATCGATGAAAAGATATTCCTTTTGTATTACTTTTACTCCCACGGTTTATGCAACCAACAACACAACAATAATTCACCATGTTTATAAACCTGATTTTAGCAGTCCGCGTTCCTTTTTGACCCGGCCGGAAGTTGGGACCTGTTTGCCATCAAATCGGCGGCCATTTTCGGGTTAGTTTTCTTTCAGGTCAATGGCGTCATTCGTCTAAAAGTACGGCAGTCGATATGCGCATGCGCATGATTTTCACACGTGAACCGTATGCTTAGCCCTCGGCTCTCCCCTATAAAATTAAGGCATAACTCCAGTACCATTAATCCTGGGGTCTAAAAGTACGTGTTTCTTTGCACGTGTGTGCTTGCTGATGTACCAGCTTTAGGTTCGCGTGAAATGCAAGCATACGTTCTTTCTGTACCTCCATTGTATACTTTTTGGATCAAGGCTGGATCGTGCCTCTGTCATGGCAGATATTTGAACAATGCCTGAACATAAACAGAATGATGATCAGATTACCATCTGGTGCCACATCAATAAAGCAACGAACTGCCTTAAATAAAATTTTTTAAGGTAATTAATGCACATGTATCATCCAGATGTATGTGTTGATAATTCTATAAGTATGTCATTCACCAATTTCTTGCATTTTATGCATATTTCTAATCTTATAAACCTAAAATACACACACTAAAGAATTGTCGTGGAAATTTCAGTTATAAAATTTACATGCACAGAAAAAATCTCACTATTCCATATGTGACTGACCGGAACTACGCTTATACGGGTTGACTAACTTGTCTTGTTTATATTTGTTTGTAAATCAGATATAACTTTGAATGTATCGCAACCACCCCATAACTGCGCCATTATCGATACAACACAGTGGCGTAACAAATCAAAAACAGATGCGCGCGCATCCTCAAGTACGGTTAGGTCACCAGTCTAAAGATACGACTCACGTACGAATGTTTATACACATTTTTATTCGTATCTGACCTGGATCTAAACTAGATCTACGGGCTTGCATAAGACGACATTTATATATTTCATCGCATAAAATAGAGTAATACATATTCTCTGCACACACAAAATTCTAATGCACACATCACAATAAATGTCCGTATTCATAAGTTCAAAACTCGAAGCGCAGCCACGTCAACGTTGTTTTTTGCCCCTACCGGAAGTCAGCGCTGTTTGGTCATGACGGCTCAATTACACACCACTGAGTTCTCGGTCTAGTTTTCTTTCAGGTCAATGGAACAGATGAAGTGGTGGATACTTGCTATTATGTAACCCCTCCTCTGGACATTCTTTAATTGTAATTAATTTTTTTCACGTACTAAGGAATCCATACTGGAGTACCATATTCTAATAATGGTTTTCATGATGACTGAACTAAAGCGTCTCGATCTTTTCGGTCGTAAAACGTGTCAAGCAATTAAAATTTTGCAATTAACTATGTTGATTAAACAAATTTAGAATTGCCATAGCGTGCTAGATTGGCAGTAAATTGTTTGAAACGACCATATTGTCATCAGTGCATGGTCAATATAGAGTTCGATATTGTTAGCAAACAATGCAACGAACATCATTTACATACGTAATAGAGAGATCATCCCTAGTATTGATCCCTGAAGGAAGCCATTTATATTATTCCCTCAGTCTGAGTTATCATTCATTCTGTAAAACTATTTCCTGCCTTCGGGTAATCTCTAAAACAAATACCGATCCAGACGTGTAGCGATTTACCACAAATACCGGACACTCTCATTTAATGACCAGTGATTTACTGGGAAATGGCATGAAATGTTTTTGGAATTCTAAATAAACAAACACACGCACGCACGCACACGCAAGTACGGTTAAGTCACCAGTCTAAAGATACGACTCACGTATGTGTAGACACTTCCAATGTTTATACACATTTTTATTCGTATCTGACCTGGATCTAAGCTAGATCTACCGGCTTGCATAAGACGACATTTATATATTTCATCGCATAAAATAGAGTAATACATATTCTCTGCACACACAAAATTCTAATGCACACATCACAATAAATGTCCGTATTAATAAGTTCAAAACTCGAAGCGCAGCCACGTCAACGTTGTTTTTTGGCCCTACCGGAAGTCAGGGCTGTTTGGTCATGACGGCCCAATTACACACCACTGAGTTCTCGGTCTAGTTTTCTTTCAGGTCAATGGAACAGATGAAGTGGTGGACACACACGCACACACGCGCACGCACCTTTCCCTCAATATCGTCCTGATAAATATATTTAGAATTTTTGCTGTTGAGGAATACTTATTTCCAGTGTGGTCCCTTTTGATTGAATGGTTGTTCATAAACTGTTCCTCCATTATTGAGAGGGGAGCAGTACGAAAAGGTGGAGCCGAAATACCATGGTGGTCACTGCCAGAGTGTTTTACGTCATCAGAGCATCTTTAACGTCCCCCTTTATTTTAATCAACTCAGTGGAGACGGCAGAGCCATATAACGTGGGCAGCCATCCACGATGTTTTGAGCAGATAAATTAATCCCTGAAAAAGTTTCGACCTCTTGCTGGGATAGAACCTGTGACCGTTGGCACCAAGTGCCGGCTGTTTAACCGCTAGACCACCGAAGATCATAGGTCGGAGGCTAAACAACTCCGCTCAACTCAATTATTTGAAAATTCCAGTGAAGTGAGAGAGAGACATATCGATGTTCGAACAATTTCCTGGAACATTTACACGGATGAGGTTCAAATTAATCAACAAACTTTGTTCGGTTTGAGTCTAGATTCAGTTTTTGTTATACTGATAGAGACGGTTGGTCTTTTATGGTCACTTTTGTGCACAAGGTAGGCTAAATGGGCCGAACGACCCCCAAAGGTAATAAGGCAAAGTGAAAGATGAAACACCTTTAGTTATGATATATATATATATATATATATATATATATATATATATATATATATATATATATACTGATAGAGATACTGTGGATATGGTGTGGGTACGTTTGCATGGACAACTTTGAGAAGTGATTGCAGTTCAATTTAAATAGCAAGCAGGTTATGATATTTGTGGGTTTCGTTGCAATTTATCATAACGTATCCTTCTTTTTATCATTTCAACATTCAGCAGGCATCATAGTGCATTTAGGCTGCTAGGTTTTTTTTCAATAATCTAGCAGACCAGCCACTTGATACAACGGGATTTTCTGCAGTGACTTAGGTCTGTGTGTATGATGATGGTGAAGGTTCTAACGGGGCTTAATGACTACAACGATTTGAATTATTACACCAGAATTAACTCGATTTCAAATGTTTTGTATGAAATATTAGGATCATGACAGACTTGTCTATATAATTCCAAGATTGTTGCTAAAGAAAATTTTCCAAAATAGTTAGAATAATTCCTGTCTCACAATGTTAGGTAGACATTTTAAATACAGCTAGTTTGAACACAATTGGACAATCCGTTTGGAATTTGTGTTAATTGAAGTAAACAGGTAAATTATAAATTAAGCTATCTTTATCAAACGAAAGAATTACTCATTATCTATGTATTACATAATTCTACCATTAGAATATAGTTAGATTTTTCGGGGAGGGTGATCATAGACATAGTGCTAGTAAATATTATTTGGTTTCGATAATAATAATAATAATAATAATAATAATAATAATAATAATAATGTCCGAAATGGCAATTGTTTTACATGGCTGGCTAACTGACATAAAGGAGACGCATATGGTCTATAATTTACTGCTTCACCACGAAGACTAATTAAAAACAATTTATAATTTATAATATATGACATATTCGGTGGATAAAACCTTGCCAGTTGTCTGGTTGGATGAAAAACTGCTCCTATTATAGTGCTACCGCTTAGCACGACCAAAACCATGGATAAATAGTCCCACACTCTACCGATGAGGCCATAGAGGCGATTTGTTGGGACACGAACTTGTAGTACTCATATAGTCTTCAACTAGAATCAGCCAAAAATCATAAATTCAATTGTGAAGTAAAAATCTAAACTCTGTCAAAAGCTTTAGTGGTTAAAACAAATGAGGTCATTGATGGAATACGTGAAATAAAATAAATAATTGTTTTAAAGTTTGACAGGAAATGTTGTCTGTTCATCGTCAACTTGGTGGCTCTTTTAATTGATCGATATTGGTTGATTACTGGTAATTATGAAACGTTAATATTTTTAGTAACAGAAGTGGAATCAATACTTGATTGACTTCCTTATCACATTGTAATGAGGATACATACAGCGATGCCCGGTAACAGGTAATACCATATCATTTTTCCATTGTTATATATGTCAAACGATAACAATAGATATTAAAATATTAATTTTAACTGTTAATTTCTTAAATTAAAAAAGAATTATGAGAATTTCAAAACAATACTTTTTTTAGATATATTAATAAAAAACGGATTTGTGTATACATTTACTGTGATCCAAAATTCTATATTTAAATATTAAACATAACGCTAACATATGAGGAAAAAACATCAACAACTCGCTACGGAATTTTTACGATGTTTGATTTGAACTTTCTCGACAATTAAACATTGACAACAAACAAAACCATTTACGAGATCCAGACTAAAAGATTGCTCTTTCCGAACATTGATTGGGTCTTCGGCTCACATATAACAAAAGGCTTAGAATTAAAATAATTAAACCAATTTTAATGAATAAATCATGGTATATAAATGTCACATATTATATTATTATATTATAGCTCCAACTAATGTCATATTATAAAAATATACATAATTTATATAGCGCCCTATATAATCTGTAAGAAGGTTATTTTAAGGCACTTGACAATAAACAATTCTATGGATATTACAGATTTACATCTTTAAAAATACATAATTCTTTCCTTTCACCGTGTTTAAAACTCTTTTGTCAGAATTTGTTTCGAGCACGCAGACAAACAAACACACGTACGCACACACGCGCACGCACGCACGTACACCCCCACACCTACACATTCGTTTTTATTTATATAGATTAATGTTATCAAGTTTTGTTATTGATTGGAACAAATGCATCATATAAAGATAATTTCTGGATAAATTGCTGCCTTGTAAAGTCTCATATGTTGGGGCTAGCGACTAGCGAAATATCGTTCTGACTCTAGGATGTTAATAATTGACGGCAGGAGTAATTAAATGTTGGCATCATGTATAAGAAAAATACTCTCACTTAATATGAGAATGCGTAAAACATCAACAACCGGCTCTAATACAACAAGAAAGGATTATAAAGTCCCGAACCAGCAAAAGGCTGTGGTAGGGGAGCGGGGGAGGGGGGGAGGATTTGTAGTATTTATAGCAAAATGGATGCGATTAATAATCCATATTAGAATGAGTGAGTAGCCGTGGGAGCATATCAGCGGAAATAGAACAATTTAACATCGTCACTTACAACCAATTATGTGCTCAAAATATTAAATATTATCTAGTATGATCTATTCATATAAATATAATATAATGTTGATATATTAGCTAGGCCCATTTAGTCTACAGCGCACAAAAGTGGCCCCCCCTCTCTCTCTCTCTCTCTCTCTGTGTATGTATGTGTGTATATGTGTGTGGGCGCGCGCATTCATGTAAATGTCATCATACACACATTTTACTACATATTCATGTAAGCATACATGTTTTATACACAGTTTTTCTGATTTAAAAATATTAATATTACTCCAAATTACATCATCTTCTCTATCTATAAAGTCGTTATGTTCATTTTTCACTTAAAATCAACAGACATTTATCAAGTCTTCTCCGTATTTAATTTTAGTTCATGTTTGTCATCGATTTGCTAAAGAAGGGACCACAGGGAAAATATGTATACATTTCGTGCGTCGGGTTGACTTTTTAAATGTTTTAATGCGCAAGTTTCTAGTGTACATTGCTTGAATTAAAGGTGACGGGAATTTTTTTCACATTTCGAAGTAAATATAACGTAACAAACGTTTATTTTATTCCCTATCAGATATACTACCACATTCAAAACAATTCTAACAACCAGCTATCATATTTCCATTAAAATGTTGCCAAAATCCTTAATTTCTAAACTTTCACAAGCCATTGCTAGTGTGTACTAAATTCGCTAGGGGTTATTGTGTGGCGTCATCTTTGCCAACCATTAATGCCACAGCTTGTTTACAAGAGTCTTGACCAGTTAACAGACAAAATGTCAGATTCTGACGAAAGTTTTGACATTCTCAGGGATATCAAGCTCTACAAATTTGAACCACTAGCGAAAAAGGTCACAGACAGTATTAATTGTGAGGAATTAGCTGCAGCAAGTGAAGCCGTGGACCCCTCTGGTCACCTATGCTGCCAACACCCGGCTCCTATCCACAACAAGAGTTGGATTGGCGTGTAATTGTTTGTGTTTGTATAAGTTTAATTGATAGGTCAATTTACTGGTCTTTAATGCGAGTATTTCCCTCTTTCTATCACATAACTTCATTTAAAATAAAGTGGTATTTGTCAGTACACGGGAGCCTAATGGGTGCATTGGCCTCTTCCATATTTGGCCTATATTAGTCTATACAGGGATGTGCTGCCTTTTTAGCCATTTTGGGGGTAAATTTCGGGGGGTTGTTGTTAATTCGAGCCGGGTTTTGATGGCACTTACACGTCGGATATAATTGTTGATATTTGATGTATGTTTCTTGCGCAATTGTATGCGACACAATACACCATTTTTTGTGTTTAATAAAGTCAATACGAAACACGTAAAACAGGTTGAGTGTCTGGGGGTGTTTGTTTGGCAAAGATGACGTCACATTCCAAAGTTTTGATTTTAATATATAACACCAACATTTTGACTAATTTGGGAAACATTTTCCTGTGACTTTTAAGAGAAATAAAATCAAAAACGTTAATTAGAACATCTTCTGCTATCATAACGCCATGACAACATTTACTCGTACGCTTTCCAGTCATAACGAATTCATGAATTTGGACCATCAGTGAGTCGTATGATAAAAACATCGCATAGAAAGAAAACAGTTCAAGAGATAATACGAAAAGATCAAAAGCTGTGAAATCTCCAAATTAGCTGACTTGTATCAACACCAAGTATGTTTGTTCATCTTCCTCATTCTTTCGATGGCATGTTCTGTCTCAGCTCTCGCATAATAAGACAATCTAGTCACACCAATGTACCTGGATCTAACTATGCACTATCTAGTAAGTTGCTTTTATTTAATTTTCCTGTTATATTGCTGAGTCTAATACCATCTTTATTTTGAATCATGGCATGACGACCTACTAAATCATTAGATAATCAGGTATCCAGATGGTTAAATATGTGGTCCATGTAGTCTGACAGAGCCGATTTAACTGATACTTTGATGAAATCCTTAGTATCTGCAGATCCAGATTCCTTTCCGAACATTATAATTTTACTAGTACTAGCATATACTCTGGCTGTCACATTTGCGGAAGCACAGAGTAGTTTCTTTATGTTGAGACTAATTAAAAGCCATTTGAGGAGCCGGATGGCTGACACAAGGTTTTCTGTTTTAGCATTAATGAAAATGCATTACATTTAACACATTGATTTAAAAAAAATACAGATAGGTTCATTAAAGAACAGCCTGTAGACGTTTGTTTAAGGTCATCCTTTTCGTCTAACTTTTGTAGATTTACATGAGATAATAAATAATTTAAACAATATTGTTTCTTTCTGATAAATATGCAACTTGAAATAAATAGTCAGTCTGGTTATTAAATATTTAGTGACATGTCACATTATGATTGGTGACACTTTCATGTTTCTTGTAACAAATCGAGTAACTCCTAATAATCTTAACAATCTCTATATACCCTGAACCAATCACCAAGTCTCATACCATGGGACATACCATGGGACATACCATGGGACATACCATGGGACTTTTGCCAGTACTTACACACAGTATACATTTGAAAAATTCGTATCTTGAAGTGCTTCAGAAGACATATAAACATGATCTGATTTACATTTTTCAACTTACTCCGTCCTCGGCACTTCGTGTCTCGCATAATTGCTTCGCCCTATTTAGATCCTCCTTACAAAAAATCCTGGATCCGCCCCTGCCTGGTTCTCATACTTACATATTTATCAATGACACAAGACTATATATGTATTATACATGGTAAAATTACAACATGTGTACATTATAAAATTGAAATTGGAAATAAATATTTACTTATTTACTTACGCACGAATACAGGCAGCTGAACGAAAACATTAGCTCTTTATCCTATCTGAAATGAAGATCGTATTCAGCCGACACTGGTATTTACCAAAAATAAACAACAGACCATGCGAACTATTTTATGGGTAGCCGTGATATTTTTTATAATCGAACATAAAGCGAACTACATCGCTTTAAAACTGTACTATGTTGGTCCAATTTAAGTACCGGGGCGATGGTGTCCCTAAATGATCCGTCCCTCCGATATCCGGGTGGAACACTTTGTGAATTCTTTGTCCCGTAAGGATTTGCCGCGTCCGTATCCCGACGAGAAACGCGTCCGCAACAGGACACGCGGAGTCGCTGAGATGAAAGGTTTGTTGACACCCATACCTTATGTCTCATCCTGGAATCGTAGGAGAAATATATTTGATCTTCGTTTGCTTAGGCGCCTCCGTGGTCTAACTGGTGGTGCGTTGGGCGACAGATCATCAACGTCTGCGTTCGAATCTCGGCGTGGGTATATCTCAAGGGTGTTTCATCTTTGACTTCGCTTCATTACCTTTCGAGGTCGCTCGGCCCATTTAGCCTACCAGGTGCATAAAATTGGCCGTAAAATACCAATCATCATCATCATCATCATCTTCTTCTTCATCAATTAATTAATTACAAGACGTCTGATAAGCAGATCCTCTAAGAAATTATTTTCCATTCTACGATATTTAAGTCTATATTACTACTCTCTTTATTTATCTTCTGTCAACACACCTGGATGTGACTTATGACAGAGCAGGTCGACTTAGAGAAACATCCCCCCACACACAGGTAACAATGGAATTCGAACTCCGAACGATGCCCTATTCATTGCGCTCTACTGTTTCATTGATGGATAAAAAGGTGAACAAATAGCCGGCAATGTTGATAGTGGACTTACAAAAGGCTGGATTATCGATTACATAACCGTTTACTTAATTGGTCGATGATAAGTTATTGTCTCTATCATCCGCCTATGGATGGCAGCACCAAACGGTAAATACACCGCAGTGGGAGGGGTATATTCATTGACCTGAAAGAAAACTAGACCGAACACGGACGCCGATTTGATGGCAAATAAGTCCCAACTTCCGGTCGTTGAAAAAAGGGACGCGGACTGCAAAATCTGGTTTATAAACGTGGTGAATTATTGTTGTGTCGATGATTGCTTAAGCCGTGGGAGTAAAAGTAAGACAAAAGGAATATATTTTCATCGGTAAGTATAAGGAACACATTTAAAATAACTGTTAAAGTGTTGTTTTTGTCGGGAAATTAAGCTTAACTATTATTATAATTAGCCTATTCGACAATCCTCCTTCAGTCTCTGGCGTTTGATCCCAACTAAACTAGATCTACGGACTTACATAAAACGACATTTACATATTTGATTGTATATAATAGGACAGAATAATACAGATTGTCTGCACACACAAAATTATAATGCACACATCACAATAAATGTCCGTATTCATAGGTTCAAAACTCGAAGCGCAGCCGCTTCAACGTTGCTTTTTTCGACTACCGGAAGTGAGCGCTGTTTGGTTATGGCGGCAAATTCAAACACCACTGACTGCTCGGTCCAGTTTTCTTTCAGGTCAGTGGGTACGATGATGTTAAAATGTTGGTATTTTACCGCCACTTTTGTCCACAGAGTAGACTGGGCGGAGCGACCTCCAACGATAATGAGGCCAAGTGAAAAATGAAACACCCTTCTGACATAGCCCGGCCGAGTTTGAACTCAGGTGCTATAGATCTGTGGCCAACCGCGCTACCAGTTCGGCCATGGAGACGCCCCGGGCACCATGATGGAGTTAGACTGTACAGTACACCATGAGGGGGTAGGAGTGTTGGTAGGGGAGGGGGGCTGTTGAGTGGTTGAGTTAGTAAGTGAGTTATTTATTTATTTAATATCCTTGCTGTCGGCCACACTTAGGACACAAAATAGTGGGTTGGAGCAATAGGGAAGCATCCTACAAAGGTGTAATCGGAATTTAAACCTCAATATTCATTCTAAGCCGACTCTCTCTCTCTCTCTGTGTGTGTGTGTGTGTGTTTGTGCGTGTGTGCTCGGGTCAGATAAGTATTCGTCTGTCATCATTTATATACACAAAACATTGGTTATTGAACGGAAAGGTTGGTCTGTAGTATAAGGTGGCTGCTTGACCCAGTTGTTATTTTTATTCGTAAGTTTATTCATTTTATACAGCTCACACAAACATACACACACACACACACAGAGAGAGAGAGAGAGAGAGAGAGAGACGCACTCACACCTATCTGTTACGTATGATATCTGATAAAGCGAAGTCTGTTTTACGACTATTTTGTGTGCACTCGTGATACTAAAAGGAGATCAGCTATTTCAACAACAACAACAACAACAGCAACAACACAAACGAAACGACGTGACAAATGAAACACCATTCAGGCGTAACCGAGCCAGTATTTGAACCGCGCTGCTACCTGTCTGTAGCCAGCCACGCGACCGGCTAGGCTACGGGAGACGTCACAGTCGCATGTGATGATGTGATGATGATGATGATGATGACGATGATGACTTGTGATATCTTGCTGTCTTGATATACATCAGGTCTTGCGCACTACTGTATTAGAGATATAAGAGTCATCATCTTCAATCTCTCTCTCTGTATTATTAAAACATTGAGGGATGTGGTCTGTTAGGATGTGACGTTGTCTAAACAAGAGCAGGTTGTTACGATGTTAACGGCTGGTGAATTATTGAATCTGGAGTATGAGGAATATTGGCTCGGTCTGATCAGTATGGAATAGACTCTACGCTCGTACTAGGGACTAATACAAATATTGATATGTACATAAATAGACTCGCAGAAGAAATTAACAACAAGAAATGGCCGCCGCTCTATTACGTACGTATTTACTGAAATAACTTACCCGCACACACGTGTGTGTGCGCACATACATGCAAATTGATGCACAGACGCTAGGTGAGGAGAGGCACTGCGATGGAGTTATCGATTTAATTAAATCGGCTCTGATTGGTGAATAATCAAATCTATCTAATAATTACTATCTACTAGGAACACATACCGTAAATACCGTATATTTGTGTGGTTTTTATTTACCTTTTGTTGTGTTTACTTTTGTTCTTTTTAGAACGGACACTGCGAAATGGCAATTTGCCAAAATCGAATCGTTTCTCTTCTCTCTCTCCCTCTCTCTATTCTTTGCCACCAGAATTAACATCTGGAGAAGGTTACGTACGGAACAGAACCTATTTCTGGCAATTGGGCATTCGGAAACATTTCTGGCAGAAAGTAACAACGTTTGGGCGTAGACTAACCAAGTTCAGTCGCTTCTTCTGTACCACATTGTTAGCATTTAACCTATAATTAGCGAATACATCTCCTCCAACTTCCCAGTCCCAACGTTTGGAAAATTTACGGGTCAGATACAAATATCGCGGTCGAGTGTTTTGCACTTGGTACAAAGGATCACCTGTTCATTCCTACAAAAAGGGTCGAAACTTTTTTAGTGATTACCATACTTCTCTCTCTCTCTCTCTCTCTCTCTCTCTCTACCTATCTATCTATATATCTATCTATCTATATATCTATCTATCTATCTCAGATTGGAAAAAAAATAGGGTATACAATTTGCCATAGAGGCGGATGATAATAAGAAAAAAATACGACTCAGTAAATTATCATAATATTTATACTGAAAAATTATGCCAAAATATAGGAGCTGGTCCACCCTGCAAGCGGTCCATTAAATTAGTCAATAATGGGGTGATTACAAACACGCCCACGCTACGGGATCGATATTTTATAAGAATACCTTTTTGCTCTATCCTCCTTCCCGCTGATAATTGTATTCAACTAATGATCAATCCCTCTTGTACTTTGATAAAAGTAGTTCTCATGTCAATTTCCATATTACTACATCATCTTATAATTGGCATTAAAACATACAACTTTCATTACCATTAACTTTAAAAGGTGTGAAGGCTGATGGAAAAAGACTAAAATTAATTGTAAATTCCGTAGCTAACCACAGATATACGAAATCAAACCTGGTACTATTTTTAATGCAGTGGTATCGGATGTGGGTGAATCGCCATGGCGTCTGGTAATATTCCGTGAATTATCGTACAAAAATCGTCTTTCTCGTCATTATTTCTCAGGTACTGTACTAAAATATGCTTTATTGTATATTTATCACAGGCCTCGACACGCCGTCGAGGCCAGCACTAGACGTTCTATTGAGGTCGAACTCGAAAAGGCTCATGTTCAGTTTAATATCAGCCCAGCGCTCGAAGTTAAGCCACATGGCAATAAATCATCCGTTTGTGGGTTTTATTTAGCTTTACCACCGACACGGAACTGGCTCAATATAGATGACGCATACTGGCAAAACTCTCATAACCATATGGTAATATACTTTGTTTACTGAATCGACTAAACGATTTGTAGATAGCTTATGAAGCTAATAGACTAGACTATAATAGTTGTTGCACACTAGTCAGCATCAATACACTCATACAAATAAACGTACACACTGACATAGTAAGAAGTTATTAGTTGAAGAAACATTTTACAAATCTATATATTATGTTGTTTGTGTATTTTTAGCTTACCTAACGCTTTATAATGGCCACTCCTGGCCAGTCTTGTCTTAACTTGTCTTATCAGTCTTGTCTTGTCTGCCTATCAAACTATATCTTCTAGAGAACGTTCGTATCTATTTTCCAGTCCAAAGAGCTCCGTTCGTCTGATTTTCACTTTTTGTTTGTTTCTTGGGGCTGGGTAAAAACTCGTGCTGCGACTCGTCTTTTTCAGTTGCTGTCCCTACTCTTTGGAATTCACTCCTTGAATATGTTACATCATCAAATAGCATAGTTTCTTTTCCGGTTTCCGTCGCCATTTGAAAACTGGCCTTTTCAGACTTCCTTATCCTTCCTAAGTTTCCACTTCTTCCGATCATTTGTTGATGTACCTGGACTATGAGTTTGCCCAATCCCTGTACTAGGTTTGTCACTGAGCTCGATTCTTTTCGAGGATATTGGCGCTATAGAAGTTTTAAATTATTATTTATTATTATTATTAGGTCGATATCAGACTGCCTTCACTAAATTACTACCCAGTTTTTAATATAACTCAGGTTTTTCTTAGTGTAGAAAGGACGTCCTAAGTGGTGAAACGACAACCATTTATAATAATAATAATAATAAGAGGCAGATGTATACAATTAACAATCTATACAGTGATATTGTCATTTTAAAAGAATAAGGCCACGTTGTCTTAATTGTTTGGTTTGGGTCAGCTAAAAATTAAAAAAACCTAGGCGTAGGGCGAAAAGTTAACACACACACACACACAAAGGTTGTCATACATCTGAAGCTGCCCAGATTACTGGATGGTTAGGTTTTGTATACAGCCAACTGCGTGATGACTTCTGGGAAACATATTGTGAGTCGTTGCATGTCTCAGTGCAGCTGCACAGGTACGTGTCAACGACCTACCTGTTTTAGGATGTACTGTAGTAGCCTTAGGCTGTAGTCTGTAGGCTATATGTGTAGTATATTAGCTTTAATTTCTTGTGTATCGGCTTTAGGTTGTTCGTGTGTTATGTTGTGTATTATATTTAGGCTGTAGTGTATTACCTTTAGGCTGTTCTGTATTGGCATTAGGTTGTCGTGTATTCAAATCGATTCAAACAATTTATTTCAGAATATAAAATTCCATATACATATGACGCAGCGAAGTATGTAATACGCATAACAAATTATTAAAAAAATAGAAATTAAATATTTTCGTCCATCTAGCACAAGAGCTAGAATGATAGTAAAACAAACCGGAAACAAAACATTGTACTAGTAAATTGCTAGTAACACCTAAACGTGTTTTAAAACTATAAAGTTTTGCGAACCAGCCCAACAAATGCATCAATATTATTATTGACATAAATAGCAGACATACTCCCCCCCCCCTCAAAATACCAAATAATTGTCTGTAATTATTATTAAAAGTCACTACAACAAGTTTATATGTATACTGTGTATACGTTATTGACAAATCCATGTACTTCATGAGTAAGTGTGGTTCTGTTAATATTTTGGAGTATGAACAATTGCTCACCTGACAGTTGGTCACCTGACAGTTGCTCACCGGACAGTTGTTCGCCTGGACACTTGCTCACCAAGCAAATGAAAAAGTGGATATTTGCTCACCAGTGAATTTTTGATGAGAGAAAATTTACAAATTAAATAATTTTTAATTCAGAACTATATTTCTTAGTATCCTATTAGTATCCTATCTCCCATTAAAAATTCACTCGGCCGAATATGACATCTATTCTAAATTTATTTAGAATTAGTCTTCGTGGTGAAGCAGTAAATTACAAACCATGTGCATCTTCATCGTTTGAGATAGCTAAGCCACATAAAATAGCTGCCATTTCCGCCATTATTATTATTATTATTATTATTATTATTATTATTATTATTATTATTAGGCTAATTTCTACTTTTATTTGTAATGCCTCTCTAGATCAAAAACCCAAACATCCAATATCCACAACCTTGAGAACCGATCTAAAGATGTATTTCTCTCAATCTACGATCGATTAGCCATATTATGACACTAATTCTGGGATACATCGATCTGGCACTCCTACGGTGAAGTGCTCCGGGTGTAAATATTAAAACGCCACCTCGAATTGTGAAAGGTTGTTATTTACGAACTGATCAAAAATAGATCGTATATATTGTAAGATATTTAAAGTTTTAAACCAGCCACGAGGGGCCGCTCCGTGGTCTAGGGGTAGTGTGTTGGACCACAGATCACTATCACCCGTGTTCGAATCTCGGTGTGTTGGCATATCTGAAGGTTGTTTCATCTTTGACTTCGCTTCATTACCTTTGGAGGTCGCTCGGTCCATTTAGCCTACCGTGTGCACAAAAGTGGCCGTAAAACATCAATCACCATCTTAAACCAGCCAATAAGCTGAAAACGATATCGCTTAAAAGGTTCCGAAATGCTAGAAGCTTGATCGGATAAATCGTCTTTACGGTCATTTTATGTAGGTCCCGGTGCGAGAAAGCTTCTTAGATCAAGGGGTCCGATGAATCCTCCATGTTGTGTTAAAATTGTTATCGTAAACATCTGGACCAGTCTGTTCTATCATTCTACCTAAATCAGGTAGCGAGCATACCGAACGATAGTTTTGTGTGGACAAAAACATCGTTTGCTTGAAATATTATATTTAGCATTTGTAATGGGATGTCATTGTTGTAAAGTGGTACCTATTATTGAATACGAATTTTTTGGAATGTTAGATGCCCGTAGTATAAACTAGATTATAATTTATTGTTGTTGTTGTTGTTGTTGTTATTAATTATGATTTATATTTACTTTTGTCTACGCGGTGAGCTAAATGGGCGGAGTAATCTCTAAAGGGATCCCAGTTTTTTGTACGTACGACGATCGCGCGCGCAGAGACAGATCGATCGGACGGATCAATATACAAAATATGAATAGAGCTGTTTAGACAGAATCGGTCAAAAGATGAGCTATTGTCGGCAGAAGAAGTATATGTGTCATACAATAAGGATAATAGGTGTATGAATGGGTGGTCTAAATCCTATTCCACCAAACCGATATTGTATTTTAATAGTTTAAATATTCTGCTTTTATATGGTCACAAGCCGGTCGGCTGGACGACTAAAATGGTGGATCCATCTTTACACTCCGCCTAAAGCACCCTCTCTCTCTCTCTCTCTCACCCACACACACACACACACAAAAAAAAAAAAACACACACACACACCAATCTCTCTCTGGCTGACAACTAGTTGGAACATGGTTACGATGAAGACAATATATTCTAAACTAGTGTAGGACAGTGCCTGTTGAGCTGTGCTCATTCCTCTTAAAATATCGATTTCTCGTGTTGTTTCTCTCTCCAGGAACCGGGCTTTCATACGTTCCCAGCTCTCGGATAAATTCCATTAGCTGCTGGCGTTGGACCTGCGCTGTGTTGTGTTGTATGGGAGTAATGACTAACCGTTATTATAGCTACCGAGGCCAGCCAGCCAGCCAGCCAAAGAGACAGCCATCTCGGTGGGCAGCCAGATCGGTGGGTAATTGTATAACCAGACGGTCAAACGGGACAACTATAGGGATAACCGTGGTGTCTTAACCAGGCAGAGAAATAGCTATCTAGACACCAAACTGAGCGAGAAAGGGAGAGAGAGGGAGAGAGAGAGCTATATCAGCAGATGGTAACCTAGTAGTTATCCACCCACACAGCTCGTCACAAAGGCGAGTTAACCACCCTGACACACACACACACACACACGTACGCGCGCGCGCGCACACACACACACACACACACAGAGAGAAAGAGAAAGAGAAAGAGGAAGAGAGAGACAAACAGACGTAGTCAGCTTCGGAATAGATACCAGTCAACGTTAGCGGCGTAAACAGTTGCCATGGTGACCAGATACTAGCGACGCCATATTAAACGTTCGCGGCCTATTGCGATATAGGACAACAACAACAGAGGGCGCTGTGTGAGATATCCTTGCGATTGTCTGGATATGGACGAGACGGGGAGATCGTCGTCGTAGGATTTCCATCCCGTGATCAATCCACAATATTAACAGCTTCGACGGTGTCCACGAAAACGACCAATATGGCCATGGCAATATGTCGCCGAAGGTCGAATCGATACAAGAAGTTGGCGCTGTTCGGATTGGTGGCCGCCTGCTATTTTATTCTGGATCGCTTCGTTCTGGAACATGGCCCGATGGCGAATCGAGAGGATGACTTCTGGTCGGACCTGATCCTGAATCGACGCCAGCTCGGCAACGTCAGCTACATTGACGCCAACGTCACCTGTAGGCGGCCAGCACTGTCGCTGTGGCCGCCTGAGATACGCTCGATGTTCCGGATCCACTCGCCTCCGAAATGCGACGCTGTCGATTGGGTCTACATCCGGAACGGGGCTTTCTATGTCAACTCAGCCATCCAGAGTAAGTACGGCGGGATCACCTGTCGGGCGTATCCGATAGAGTTCGTCACCGATTTCAAGTCGTCGATCGGGGAGGGTGTACCGATCCAGGACGGCCAGAAAATAAAATGGGACTTCTTCAAGGTCAGTTGTCAAGGTCAGAAGTCTTGGTCTACCTACGTACAGGTATTGGCTGGTGTCACACCCAAAGTACCGCCCCTCACGTCGGTGTCACCCCCTTGGCCGAGAGAGGGATTCCCCATGAACATTCTGATGGTCGGATATGACTCGATATCCAGACTAAATTGGATCCGAAACATGCCCAGTACGTACCGGTACTTCGTCGATCAGCTCGGCGGGGTTGTTCTAGAGGGTTATAACATCGTCGGCGACGGGACCCCTCAGGCGCTGCTGCCAATCCTGACCGGGCGGACAGAGGACGAGCTACCCGAGGCCAGATGGGGATATTCGAATGCGAAGGAGATCGACGGACATCCCTGGATCTGGCACGATTTGAGAAGGCGGGGATACGTCGCCCAATGGGCCGAGGATTACATATCGACTGGGGCCTTCCAGCTCCGATTGAAAGGTTTCGCCGCGCAACCCGTCGAACATTACTATCGGGCCTTCCTCCAGGTAGCCGACAGCTACAAACTTTGGCTACTCAACTCTCGGAATTGTCTCGGATCCAGAACGCGAAATGCTCGCATTCTGGATTGGTCGCGCGAGCTGTTCGCTGTTTATCCGCGAACGCCGAAGTTCTCGTTCCTGTTCCAGGGCGAGCTCAGCCACAATGACCTCGATGACCTTCAGGTGGCCGACGACGAGGTCAAGGACTTCCTGTCTACGATGGAGCGCGAAGGCTACCTCGAGAACACGCTGCTGATACTGATGTCCGACCACGGGCTGCGGGCGGGCAGTTTCAGGAAGACACAACAGGGCAAGTATGAGGAGCGGCTGCCCTTCTTCGCAGTCCGCCTTCCGGATTGGTTCCGACGTGCCTATCCGGAAGAGTCCCGTCATCTGGCGACGAATGCCTTCCGATTGACGACACCGTTCGACGTGCACGCCACTTTTCGGCATCTGATCGACTTCCGGCCGGGCGAGCAGCCCGATCGGTTGACCCGTGGGATGAGCCTCCTTCGCGAGGTGCCCGCCGAACGGACCTGTTCGGACGGCGCTATCCCGTCCCACTGGTGTACGTGTCTGGACAGCGTCGAGCTGAGCCCCTCAGAGAACACGGTTATCATGGCCGCCAAGACGCTGGTCAACGCCATCAACGAAATCCTGAACGTTTCCACTGACCGATGCGCCCCGCTCAGTCTTGGACGGATCCTGGAGGCGGCGAGGCTGACGCCGCAGAAATCCGTGCTCAAGTTCCGTTACAGCAAGGACCACGACGGCCGTATTCCGGATCTCTCCGGATATGACAAGACGTCGGAGGTGTACTACCAGGTCACACTGGAAACATTGCCAGGTGGCGCTCGTTTCGAGGCGACCATACGACTGCACGGGGTCCAGTTCAAGGTCGATTTCAAGTCGGTCAGTAGAATTAATATCTACGGGAATCAATCCAGGTGTATAACCACCGAGTTCCCTCACCTGCGGCCATATTGCTACTGTAAATAAACAGCTGTTGCTTAGCAACGGATTTTGGCGTTTCGACATCCTTGCTGGCTAGTTGCGTTAAGGTCGGCCGTGGCATGTGTGCGTGTTTGTTGAATGACTTTGTTGAGATTTTCAAACGTTGCTGAGCCAATACGGTGAAGGACGTTGCTAAACCTACCCTCCCCCCCCCCCGGGTACGTTATTATTGAAATTGATTGCTACAGTTATAATAAAAAGTGCACAAAGGTCATTGATGATCCGTAGATGGGTCAATAAAGTCTCTAGAAAATGGCAACAAATCCAATTTAACATCAGACATATGCAGATGAACTGCTGATATTTATTATCCGATGCTGTATCTAAATTAGGACTCTTATCAATCACGGCTGCCATGCTAGTATGTACTTCCGGAGTAACATATGATGCCCAAAACGAGGCAGACTGCTGAGCTTACTGAGAGTTAAAAGAGTGCCATATTTATTTTGTTTACGCCCTCTGTTACTATCTTCTTTGATATTCGAATGAAGCAAATGTACAAATAAGACAGCTGTAGTACAAATGAAGCAAATATAGCAGTGTACAGATATTTGCAGATGTACAAATCATTGCTGCCACTTTGGCAACAGGAAAGGGAAGTCTGTATCACAAGAGTGGATACATTTATACTTAGGCTGTGCTGATTAAGCGACAGCCTGGGGATTCTCCCCGAACAACAAAACATTTATACTGCTTGAAGTACCGAAAACTAGGCGACTGATATATATATATATATATATATATATATATATATATAGTACGTGTTTACAATCCAGCTACATCAAATCGAAGTGATTTGTTTTCACAATTTTATCCATCTGCTGCTCATAAACAATTCTAGATCCGGAAGTAGATTATACGATGCTCTATTGTAGATATTTGTTTATATTCCATGGACACTGTTCAGAGAGTTTACCTCGATCACGTGATGTAAATATAAATAATATGATCATGTGATGTAATTAATTAAACCTTGTTAAGTCTAATTGAAGAGAAATCCGCATGATTTGGGCATATTTATTAGTCACAGTGTGTATGTGTGTGTGTGTGTATGCGCGCGAGCATGTGTACATGCGTGTGTGTGTGTGCATATGTATGTGTGTGCGTGTGTGTGTGTGTGTTACGGTTACGTCAGGCATGCAAAGTCTAATTGCACTTTCTTAAGTACGGTTGTGAAATGTTTTATTGTGAAATAATATAGAATAAGAAAGAGAATATATAAACAGTTTATAAATAGTTAAGTAATATAAGTTATTCGTTGATGAAGTCGATTTATATTTTTCTATAATTTTTTGTTGACGAGATGAGGGTAGCTATAAAGATGAATTATAATTTATATTAATATGGCTATATAAAGGTTGTGATGTTATCGAGTCTGTTAGTAATGTTTCTAGCGGATAATGGTATATTTTAAAATTGTTAAAAGCCTGAAAATATCAAACGGATATCTTGCCAGACGCGCCACCACCCTCTAATCATCATCGTCGTCATCATCATCATCATCATCATCTTCGTCGTCGTCGTCGTCATCATCAAAACATCTCATCTGTGTCACACTGTTATTATACAAGTTCAAAAACTGTGGTTTTAACGGTAATATTCGACAGATGGCAGCAGCTACAACAACAGCTGTTTCTATAGTTACTATTGTTATTTATTCGGCGTATTTCAATATTAACTAACATCTGTTCATCTTTGTTCTAAAATTGTTCTCATAATATAATGACTTCACACCAGTTTCAGTAGTTTACTCTTCGGTTCAGAATAATTCCAGTTCCAGTACGGAGTGAATTATGTGGCTATTTTTATGAGTGCAGAAACCGCTCTCTTTTACAACTAGTAGTATTAGTAGTAGTAGTAGTAGTAATTAGTAGTAGTAGTAGTAGTAATAGTAGTAGTAGTAGTAGTAGTATCGTTGTTGTTACCCGAAGAACAAAAACTACAAAAAACTAATAAATAAACAACTGAATGTCATCATCATTATCATCATCATCATTGTCGTCGTCGCCACATTCTAAACAGTCAGTATAAATCGTTCTCAGTTATTTCTATATTTATGTTACATTCCACTGTTGGTGAATTATTAATTTTGGTTGTGTGGGTGTAGGGGTGTGTGTGTGTGTGTGTGTGTGCATGCTCTCTATCTATGTGTGTGTGTGTGTGTGTGTCTCTCTCTCTCTCTCTCTGTGTGTGTGTGTGTGTGTGTGTGTGTGTGGTCTTATGCGGACATTCATTGCTGGTCATGTGATGCATACATTATGCAAATAATGGGCGTATTATAGTCGATCTATAGTCAAATGTGCCAAAAATTGGCTTCCAGTTAAACAGTGAAAGATGTTATTCTGATTGTTTTCATAACGATAATGCCGTTTTCTATGCTCACGGTCAGGTTATGTTTGTATCTGATTTATCAGTTCAATCTTTATTCAGAAATAAAATCCAATAATAGAACGTGTTTTTGTGTCAGATATATTTGGTTGTGGTGGTAGTGGAGGTAGTGGTATGGTCCGTGGTAAATGTTATCATGTTATTATGTTTAAATTTATTCTCTCTCTCTCTCTCTCTCTCTCTCTGTGTGTGTGTGTGTGTGTGTTTTATAAAGGCGCTGGCACAGGTGTTACACATTCATTCAAACAATAATTATAAATCCAAACTGATTCAAAAATATATTTAATTGTATGCATCATTTAATTACCGTTATAATTAGAAGAAAAAAAGAAGAAAAAAAAAATTCTAAAATAATCCAGAAGAGGATAATCTAAATATAAACAAGAAACTATGATTTAAAACAAAACCAGGCTTTGTGTCGAACACTACGGCCAAGAAAGATTAGGTCTAAAATGGAGAAATAAAATATTAATACACAGTATGAATAATGTGCGAATAATATAAGCATAAATCAGAATAAATTAAGATTAATACTAATAGCAGCGATATAACACGACTCAACCCAATAGCGCGCGCGCGCACACACACACACACACACACACACACACACACACACACACACACACATGATTATAAATCATGAAATTTAATAAACCTGTATCGCGGGAGCATGCTCTGTGTGTGTGTGTGTGGTAATTTCCTAACTAGTAACACTGACATAAGTGGTGAGGGATGATTCATGGCCAATTTAACTTATCATTGGACCGGAGTTAGTTACAGAGAAATTATCTATAACTGGTCTTTCTAGCCATTATTTTGTTATCTATGATGACGCCTGGGATACTTCTTCAGGATATAGGATCCTGATCCTGTGTTAGTGATGATATTAGCGGGTTCATCGCCGGATTATGACATACGGGCGATTGAATGAGTGAGTGAGTGAGTGACTAAGTGCTTGAGTGAGTGGGTGAGTGCAATATTTAACCTTGGTTCTGAATACGTCTGGAACATATGACCGAGAGGAGGCGCCCCTGAAAAACAATGTGATCAGATGACACAATGTACACAGGCACACAGACATGCAGACAGATATATAGTTGATTTATATACAGATATAACAGACAGAAAGTCTGATCCATTGTGATGTAGAGAACGATCAATGTAACATTAAATGTGTGTCGATAGGCGAATATACGAATTATAGATATATAGACAGACAGACAGACAGACAGACAGACAGACAGACAGACAGACAGACAGACACACACACAAACGTACAGAGAGGGAGAGAGAGAGATGTAATTTTACGCCCACTTTTGTGCGCTATAGGCTAAATGGACCCAGCTACTTTCAAAGGTGATAAGTGAGGCGAAGTGAAGGATGAAATATCTTTTATATATAGCCAATTTGAACCCAGGTGCTACAGGTACGTGACCAACAGAACCACCCGAGATATATATAGAGAGAGAGAGAACAATAACTGGTGCCATGAGGTACCTTACTGACACCCATACGCCCACTTCTTTCACCCACCCATTCTACATAGAGACCTTTACACATCACCGATGACTGACACACACACACCCACTTCTCTCACCCACCCATTATACATAGAGACCGTTACACATCACCGATGACTGACACACGCACACACACACACTTCTCTCACCCACCCATTCTACATAGATTCCTTTACACATCATAGATGACTTACACCCACACACACACTTCTCTCACCCACCCATTCTACATAGATACCATTACACATCGCCGACGACTGACACCCAAACACCCACTTCCCTCACCCACCCATTATACATAGAGACCTTTACACATCACCGATGACTGACACACACACACCCACTTCTCTCACCCACCCATTCTACATAGAGACCTTTACACATCACCGATGACTGACACACACACACACACTTCTCTCACCCACCCATTCTACATAGATTCCTTTACACATCATAGATGACTTACACCCACACACCCACTTCTCTCACCCACCCATTCTACATAGAGACCTTTACACATCATATATGACTTACACCCACACACCCACTTCTCTCACCCACCCATTCTACATAGAGACCTTTACACATCACCGATGACTGACACACACACACCCACTTCTCTCACCCACCCATTATACATAGAGACCGTTACACATCACCGATGACTGACACACGCACACACACACACTTCTCTCACCCACCCATTCTACATAGATTCCTTTACACATCATAGATGACTTACACCCACACACACACTTCTCTCACCCACCCATTCTACATAGATACCATTACACATCGCCGACGACTGACACCCAAACACCCACTTCCCTCACCCACCCATTATACATAGAGACCTTTACACATCACCGATGACTGACACACACACACCCACTTCTCTCACCCACCCATTCTACATAGAGACCTTTACACATCACCGATGACTGACACACACACACACACTTCTCTCACCCACCCATTCTACATAGATTCCTTTACACATCACCGACGAGAGACACCATTCTATTACATGTACTAATAAGTATCAGCTCTCTGATCAGTTGTTATCGATCAGTTGTGTATCGATCTGTGCCAGATCTCATCGTCTAGTTGGTCTATTGTTAATATCTTAAGGAGAACTCGGTCAATGCCAGCTAGTTAATGTATAACAACAGATAGTGGCTGTTAGGTAAGTCAATAAATCATGTTCATGTATCATTTACGTGCGTGCGTGCCTGCCGTCATTCTCTAACAATCGTCTCCAAGACTACCAGCTAAATAAGCAACAAAGTCACGAAAGGTCTGTTCCACGGGCTCACTACATGCATGCTAACAGTTCCTAACTCTAACCCTAACCCTAACCCTCTAATTCGAGCATGCGCAGTTGACCAATATCCCGATTTCGGCGGTAGCAGGATTATTCCCATGTTCTCTCTTCCAAGGCAACGGAACAAGTGTGGCGCTCTCTGGTGAATCGACTAATCGATGCTTGGCTCCCTCTGGCGAATGTCAACTAAAACCTATTAATGGCTAGTTTGTGAGATGTTTAAGATAAAATAAGATAAAATTGATTTAAGCTCGGTAAAGTATACATACAAACATTAGCTGGAAGCTATTAAGCGAATGATCATAAATGTGAAAGTGTGAGATGATGTGAGATGAGAATGATATGCTGATAGATGAATGACTAGGCGTACATATAATATATGTCATTAAGTCAGACTAGAGTTACATAAACATTAAATATGACAAGAACTACTTAAAGCATCAGATTTGATTTAAAGAACAAAATTCCCAATTAAAACATTCAGACCTTTGTCATATCATAACAAATCGATCTTACGGATAATTTCCAGATTCCGTCTCCACCACCTGAGTTCAAATCTCATGTCTGAAGGGTGTTTCATCTTTCGCTTCACCGCATTATCTTTGGAAGTCGCTCGGGTCGTTTAGCCTAGCTTGTGCCCAAACGTGGCCGTAAAACATCCATCTATCCATCTAAGGTCGTCAAAAACTCGACAATACTTTAATGTGTCTGTGTAACAGGTCTGTGTAAAATGAGGATCAGACGGGAAATAATTTGAAAATGACCAGTATCCAAAAAAAGTAACAAATAAATTTGTTATTGTAAATGTTACCCATTTAAAAAATTACATATTTTGAGGAGAAATACCGGAGATTAGTGAAATATTGAAGTAGGAGCTATACATCCGGGTACTCTCATAAACATCGGGGATCACCGGCACCCAAAGTCGCCCCGCGCCCACATTCCTACACACTTACCCGAATCATACCCGTAAATTGATATGCCTACCCGCACCATAGCTACATTCAAATAACGAAAGGTATATTTCGTAAGTTATCAATTAATGCTATAAGATTTGTGTATGTAGATTGGAAGATGACGATGAGTTATTTCACATAAACCTACACCAATTAATTATTTAAAGATTTATATTATAGTTATGAAGAATTTGTTTTCACACCCCAAATTGACATCCGATGTAGATATGCATAGATATATAGAGCATCATTCATATAAAACTTATAAAGAGATTGTCTTCACATACCAAACTGACAATCAATTTTAAATCTATTTAAAATTAATATTATAATTTCTTTCATAATAAATTGTTCCATCATAGGATGTGAACATTCACATAAAGCTAATAAAGAAACACCAAATTGACAATTAATATTAAATATGTACCTCTGTTATAATTAGGTACACAACCAAATAATGTTTACAGTAGCACTCGAGGACAAAGTATCTAGCCCAGTACAATAGAATACCAACATCTGTTGGTCATCTTGTGCTTCAGTCGTACTTTAAGATGGATGCTAAGAGACCATGGCTCAGCGGCACAAACGATGTATAGTTTATATGTTCTGATATGTTCTGATATGATCCGAGTGGTTTCACCAAGTCTCCGCGTGTTGGCGACTTTTCAATGTTAATGCATCAATAATCTATATTTGCAACAAGAGGTTGATTTATCGACAATGCGGGTATGAAAATGCAAACATACCCGCAAAATCGATTCATATATACAACCCGTATCAGCCCCGCAGCATTTATCATTTGGGTACCCCCCATCGCCCCGTAAACATAAAATCATACCCGCACCCCGCGGTGATCTATAGTTTGTTTACCAGATGTTGTGACAACCTTTGCCAAGTTATTCCATTTTCCCTATAGACTTATTATTTCGATGGAAATAAACACGGATAGTCATCAATTATCTCAAATTCTATTTTCCCAAGTTAATTTTGATTTATAAATACGATATTTAAAATGTTTTATTAGTCAGCCACAGCTCCAACAAATCATGGCTGCTCACTCAGCATGTGTCCGGCTTTAGAAGATAATCTAATTAATAATTGGGAAAACCCAGCGATAAGATTTAGTATCATGTGTTATCGCTGTTATCTCCGACAACTGGCTATTTCCAATAAAGGGCGGTATTTGAGTGGGGGAAATTTCAATTTTGCGATGTTTTTACTCTACTGGTATAACACTGGGAGTAGAGGTTTGTACTGATGTGGAAATACCTCCCCCCCCACACACATATTTGCTAATAGCGACACCTGTTCAGATGCCGATCTCCGTAAACTAAAAAAAACCTGATAAACTTCCGTCGTTATTGTTACAATTTCAGGGAATGTCAACTGCAGATATTGCAATTATAATTATATAAATATATTATTTTAATAATAATAATTTGTGACATTTATATAGCGCCCTATTTAGCTAGAAGCTGCTCTAAGGTGTTTTACAATAGTATTTACAATATTATTATCCCTGACTTAGACCTGTTTCCACCCAGCGCACATCTCAACTCCCAAGGGAGCATACAACGCATGCTGCCATTATAGGCGCAAAGCGTTACTCAAACACATAGCCATCGCGTCCTATCAGGTACTCATTTTTATGGATGAGTAAACCAGATCTAAATTAAAGCGCCTATCCACTTGATCTATTTGACCCATGGTCGAGAACAGCAGATTTCAGGTAGATCTCCGATACTGCGAATGACACGTCGGGATTATAATAGCTATACATTTAACAAATTTCCTATATCAGTGTAATCTAATTACTCATAATATGGGAAAAATCTGTCCGCAGCTTAATATCCATGGAGATGCCTGCCGGAGTAACAAACGACTCCAGGAGTATAAATCCACCAAGCAGCATTGTATGAATTAATAGGTCGTTTCGCCAGACCACATAAGAGGACAACAATATAGATTCTACATTATACATAACAAAGCTAATAAACTCAAACATGTTGTAATAACGACATAACTTTCTTACATTGGTGTAATAAGGAATCTGGATGGAAATAGATAAGATGTCTGGCACGGGCAATGTGCGTTTTAGGGTACATAGTAAGAGGCAACAGGCACAGAGCATCAACATATCTAAACATCCTTCGAGACCTACCTCCATAAATCTAAATACAAATACAACTATACATACATTAATCTAAAAATAAAATGTTCCATACCTCCACATATTGATAAATGTGTGCGTATACCTAAGCATGTGTCTGGTCTACTCATCAGCCTGTGGGAACCAGCTAATTCGCTTTTCGTACGCGACAAATATGTCACGCCCACAGGAAAGCGGCTACATGCAGGCTACGTACAAAAAGCGGAAGCACGTAAAAACATACCATTTGATACCACAGCTCGCAACAAACACGTGCTTGTGGTTCAATGGTGACTTGCTACATACATATCACAAACTATTTTGACACCACAGTTTACATTCAACAGTAATTTTCTGTCGTCCAAAAGAAACCTGTATATAAAAATTTCGACACCTCAGATGCTGACCTCAGCTTTATTCTGGGTTCGAATAACTGAATAAATCCTACCTATATGAACCATGTATCAATACACGCCCGACTGGTCTGGAGTCGAAGTTCTTCTCTAACCTAAGTGAAAATTCAAGCCTTATATATACCCTCGGCGTGTTAACAAACATTACAGTTTGTCCACAACAAAGAGAATGCACACTAACACAGTATCGACTCACTGAAGCGATTTAACTAAAATATAAACAAAGTATCAATACCGCAGAATGGATTATTACTGGACTAGAACGAAATATCGTCTCAAACCTGAGTAAATACTATGATTTACTCGAACCTAACAGCTAATCCTCATACGTTTCCGTTCATCACTAAGGATCTACGTCGATGGCATCTTTCATGCTTCATTAAAATGCTTTAGTCTCATCATCTCATTTCCTGGTAGGGAACGGAGCCGGTGGGGAGGGGTCGGGGGCAGGCAGGGGGGAGGGAAATTACTGGTGAAACAGTAAAAGGTTTTGGTATGGACGTCATCATAGATAAACCTTTTCCACCACGTTATGATTTCCATTTTATTTCCATTACAGTTTTCTTTGTTGTGATTTAATTCATCACCTTTTACAGACCTCCATTAAACGTTATCTGATTGTATAAATTACATGAGAAGGTGTTGAGAAAGCAGATTACAGGTATACTTGTCTAGTCACATACAACATGATAATTTTCAGTTATTGAATCGAAAGTTGACGCGATGGTCTCTTCCTCAAACGTCCTCATTGTTCATATCACATCACATCGACTATGTCCTGGCCTTGATTAAGTTATATCTGTGACAGACAACATTTGGTATGTGATGATTCGAACTGAATCATCTTCAGGTGTAAGTTTTGACAACGGTCTATCTGAAAAATCATTGTTAAGTCCGAGGAACTATTGTTTCATTGTCCACGTTTATCGATGATATCGTGAGATGGGTCAAACTTCATCATCATCATCATCATCATTGTTACACCCACAACACAACACGATGATCAAACTGACCTGTTTGTGACATAACATGATACATCACATAGAAGGCCATCTCTCAAGTATAAGAAATTGACAAGATGGAAATAATCATTTTAATGTCTAACCATCTCATTCGCAAAACAACCCCCCCCCCTCACTGTATGATAATCAACACAATATCAAATTAGTTTTTGGTGAATAATCTTGGAGTATACATGAATAATAAACTTCTGGTGGAAAAATAATTGAATACGATATTAAAATCATTTCACTACTAACTGGAACTTGTTCTTTGAACAGGAATGCGCTCATAAAGTTTGGTTTGCTATACATTTTGGTTTGATATAAAGTTTGGTTTAATATAAATTTTGATTTGATATAAAGTTTGGTTTAATATAAATTTTGGTTTGATATAAATGTTGTTGAAGGCCAATACAATTATTTCAGTACAAGATACGTTACATTCAGCGAACAATTGTGTGCGGGTTTGCGTGCGTGAAGAAAATATCCATTCATCAGTGGGGAATGGCTTCAGAGAATTTGGTGTTCACTGATGAATCAGCCTGGTGGTGAAAAGGCTTTGGCATCCAACACCCTAACACCCCCCCCCTCCCGGAACCCAAAGAGAAATGCCACACCAATACCCCCATTAAAAATAATTCGAAAGATGGCAGTGCCCATTGAATATGTCATCTTTGACCAAATCTTTGACGGCAATATTTAACACGATATGTTATCATAGTTAAATGGACGATATAAATTTAGTGAATATTTGCTATTTGTCTCTCCCCAAAATACAACATTCTTCTTGTTGATGAACAATTTGTTTTACATATCGCATGGAAATATTAAATTTGATAGTGATAAACTGTGTAAAATAAATATATTCCCATCATTGATGAATACCATGTGTTTACAAAAAATGATCTTAATGCAGCAAATTTAACATTTCTCTCGATAAAGGCGATAAAACAATCAATATTATGAACTAGTATCCGGTTTATCCGTGTTAATAATACGGATCCAGAGCTGCGGGCACCTAATTAACCTCAGACTGTGGAATTATTCCCCACTGTAAATGTGCTGTGACTATAATCCAGATCAATGGTTCTTAAAGCAATTTTTACCAAAACAAGCATCATAACGGCCTCGATGTTTACTAACATCATAATGCATTGAAATATACATTTATCTGTCTGTGTGTTCGAAAATTGTGACAAAAGAGTCTTCAAGGGCGACGAATGAGACATTGGTTGGGACCATGATTGGGAATATGATGTTTATTAATAACAATTTTTTTATTATTATTCTAAACACTTAGTAATATGGAACCAAGGCTCAAGTAGCCCACCACAAGAGGAAGATTTAAACTTCTCGGGGAGTGAAGTGCGGCTTTTAAGTTGGTTGACTATAAAAGAAAAGTTTGATTTTTAGAAAAATTATTATTATTATTATTTCTCGTCTTCCTCCACCACCAACACCACCACCAACACCACCACCAACACCACCACCAACACCACCACCAACACCACCACCACCACCAACACCACACCAACACCATCACCAACACCACCACCAACACCACCACCAACACCACCACCAACACCACCACCAACACCACCAACACCACCACCAACACCACCAACACCACCAACACCACCACCAACACCACCACCACCACCACCACCAACACCACCACCACCACCAACTTACGATCACAGTAATGGATGAAACATGATATAAATTACAGCTGTTATCGGTCACACTAATAGCTACCAAGTTTATGGTGATAACAATTTATGTCAATACGAGAGTTTTGTTTAATCGTTTATCTAAAGTTGTAATTTCATAAATACTTATGATTTTTATGAGTTAGTGACTGGGTGTGAGTGATGATGATGATTGATGTCTTACGGCCATTTCTGTGCACAAGGTAGGCTAAATGGGCCGAGCAACTTCCAAAGGTAATGAAGCGAAGTCAAAGATGAAACAACATTCAGATATGTCCTTGACGTGAGTGAGTGAGTGAGTAGTGAGTGAGTGAGTGAGTAGTGAGTGAGTGAGTGAGTGAGTGGTGAGTGAGTGAGTGAGTGAGTCAATCAGCCAACCAGCCAGCCAGCTAGTCAGCCAGCCAGCCAATTAACCAGCCAGCCAGCCAATTAACTAGCCAGCCAGCCAGCTTTAATGTACATGTCAAAGTAGACTGAGAGAACAGTTCGAAAAACTTTCCCTTGGTGGCTGTCAATATTTCCGTGTAATTAGTTACACGCCGCTGAGAAATATCCACAACGACGCCTGTTGGTCATCTTATCTGGAAAGGTAATAAAAGAAGCTGATTGTTAATGACTTCTAAAAATCTTCTCCCTACCAAATGTAGAAGCCTAAATATTAAAATGATTCGCCAGATGGCGCAGTTATACCATCAACACCGGTACGTTATAATAACCAGACTTTACTAGGGACGTTATGATACATTTATTCCTTTTTCAAGCATTACAACATGATCAAAGCTTATGGACCCTGTCCTTGTACTGTCTAATTTAATTGTGTAGCCGACTAATGAGCTATGGGAGACGCCATTTTGTCAGTTTTTTTGTATATATACCAGACTATGAGGTTGATGTTTTCAATGACAACAGAATTGTTACGATCTAGCCATAAAGATTTTCTGGCGCGTCCCAGCCATTGGACAATTTAGAATAGAATCAATTAACATAAAATTATATATATATATATATATATATATATATATATATTACAGTTAATCTCTATAATCAAGAAATATGTATATTACCTGAAAGTGTGTGTGTGTGTGTGTGTGTGTGTGTGTGTGTTTTAGGGTACATATAGAAGCAACAGGCACAGAGCATCAACATATCTAAACATCCTTCGAGACCTACCTCCATAAATCTAAATACAACTATACATACATTAATCTAAAAATTAAATGTTCCATACCTCCACATATTGATAAATGTGTGCGTCAACCTAAGCATGTGTCTGGTCTACTCATCAGCCTGTCGGAACCAGCTAATTCGCTTTTCGTACGCGACAAATATGTCACGCCCACAGGAAAGCGGCTACATGCAGGCTACGTACAAAAAGCGGAAGCACGTAAAAACATACCATTTGATACCACAGCTCGCAACAAACAACACATGCGTGTTGTTCAATGGTGACTTGCTACATACACATCATAACTATTTTGACACCACAGTTTACATTCAACAGTAATTTTCTGTGATCCAAAAGAAACCTGTATATAAAGCATTTCGACACCTCAGATGCTGACCTCAGCTTTATTCTGGGTTCGAATAACTGAATAAATCCTACCTATATGAACCATGTATCAATACACGTCCGACTGGTCTGGCGTCGAAGTTCTTCTCTAACCTAAGTGAAAATTCAAGCCTTTTATATAACAAACATTACAGTTTGTTCATAACAAAGAGAATGTACACTAACACAGTATGGACTCACTGAAGTGATTTAACTAAAATAAAAACAAAGTAGCAATACTGCACAATGGATTATTACTGGACTAGAACGAAATATCGTCTCAAACCTGAGTAAATACTATGATTTACTCGAACCTAACAGCTAACCCTCATACGTTTCCGTTCATCACTAAGGGAACGTTCATTCACGCTTAATTTAGCGTCCCTAAGTATATGCAGTTAGGTGTGGTGGGATCTAAATTAAAGCGCCTATCAACTTGATCTATTTGACCCATGGTCGAGAACAACGGATTTCAGGCAGATCTTCGATACTGCGAATGACACGTGTGTGTGTGTGTGTGTGTGTGTGTGTGTGTGTGTGTTTTATGTTACATATAATAAAGACGTGGGCTCAGGTTTTCGTGATGTTTATAATTCTTACAGAATTATGATCAAACGACTACTACCTAAATAGAAAACAAATTTTATATATTAGTACATATATAACGCAGCTATAACAGGAAATAAAGCATATATATCAGTACATATAATATATATTATGATAATAATTCTAATACCTCCGACAATAACAGAAATAATATTATTTTCACTCTGCCCAAAATTCTCCTGGTATCTTCTAGAGTGGATTATCCGATATTGCCAATATACCGCCTGACTGTAGCCTGTTATCTAAGTAGCTATACTGACGGACCACAATATGAGGGTTCCCGGTTCGGATCCCGACTAATGACCAGCGACCTATCTAGTGCTCCTATCGTTGCTGGACCATAACATAAATACCTCATAGTAATAATAATAATAATAATAATAATAGGAACCTCCATAGTCAGTTGAGTATACTCTCGGAGTATTATATATATATATATATATATATATATATATATATGCACCATACTAGAAGTCCTTAGAACATCGCTGTGCGAGACGACGTCGATCCTGAAGATGATCCTGGCTTCTTCATATTAAAGAATGATTGAAATTGGAAAGGTAAGATAGGTGATGTCATAACTATGATAAATCTGAAAATCATTATGTTAGATAATAGTTTGTTATGTATATAAATGACAATGTTATCATTAGCTCGTTAATGTCGGGTGTTTCATCCATCAGTAAAAATGTTACTCTGATCTCATTCTTTAGTTGTCCTAATTACGATGATTAACGAGAGTAAAGATCAATCTTACTAACTGATTAAATTACTGACTGACTGACTGACTGACTGACTGACTGACTGACTGACTGACTGACTGACTAAATGGATAATGAGAACGAATGAATCTTTTGTATATGCAGTACTTCCAGTGCCCCCCTCCCCTTCCCCACATGCTTCGATTTAATTAAACAACTCGTATACATAATAATAATACTACTACTACTACTACTACTACTACTAATAATAATAATAATAATAATCATCATCTTAACCTGGACGAAAATTCCATATTTGACATTTACACATCATATATTAATTATTAAATATGATTTTTATTTATCAAAAACAAGTTTCTTCTCCTCGACAAACGTCAACATTTCGTTTACGACATTCGTCAACGTCTCTAGTAGATAAAACGTGGATACTCGCTGGTAAACAAAACGGATATGACGTCAATTGTGGTAGGGGGGCTGGTGACGTCAGCCGTATAATGGAGGAGCGTGATTAGATGAGAGGCTGTGGCGGCGGGGTGACACCAGGGTGAGGATGGGCTGTTAGAGATGAGTTAGAGGATCGGTGATTGTGATATTAACACATTAGTGATTGTTAGCTGTTAGCTGTCGTTTTTATTGTATAACTGTCAGGTAGCTCTATAGCTCTATAGGTGTGTCATCATCATAACCCGAGGCTTGACTAACACGTTAACACGACAGACAGTCTAAGGCTGAATATCTCGATATCTGATAATACGACGGACGGACGGGGGTGGGGGTGGGGTGATGTGTGTGTGTGTGGGGGGGGGGGTTCAGGCTGGTAAACGCTGTTTATGATATACGACGGTCTGTGGAGGTCGAAATATGGACAAAGCTTTTGTTAGATACGTCCTCGGCCAGATTAGGGGGCGATTTTCGTAGTTTCCGTTCTTCTCCCTGTCAACACCCCCCCACCTTCCGCCTTCCTCCCGTCCCCATTCAACACCCACCCACCCTACTGCCATCATCAATTCAAATCTCGAAATAAATCGAACCGAATAAAGCCATCTATTCATCCAAAACAAGTAATACACCGATCAGCCTTCATCTTCTCACCCCCCCCCCTCAACATCCGCCCTCCCGCCCTCGATCTGAATAGAATCGAATTAGACAAAGCCTTGTCCGCAAATTATATACAACTTGATATACAATTCGATAATAGTTTAGATCACTTCAGCTGGAATAAAGTTGTTGTTGTTATTGTTATCATCATCATCATCATCATCATCATCATCATCATCATCATCATCATCATCATCATCATCATCATCATCATCATCATCATCATCCATCACCGTCGTCGTCGTCATCATCATCATCATCATCATCATCATCATCATCATCATCATCATCATCATCATCATCTTGTGTTGATGGTGAAATCGCATGATTTTATTAGGCCATCTGAAGCCAAAGTTAGATACATTGTAATATTTTGACACTGAAACATCAACCTTCATCATCGTAATCGTTATCAATATAATCAACATCATCAACATCATCAATATCATTAATATCATCATCAACATCAACATTCATCTCCGACTATATCACATTGACAGCTCCTTGTAATAAACCACCCACGCTAATAACTCACAATTACACTACCTTCACTAGCAACCATTATGTCACCTTCACTAGCAACCATTATGTCACCTTCACTACCGACCATTATGTCACCTTCACTACCGACCATTATGTCACCTTCACTACCGACCATTATGTCACCTTCACTACCGACCATTATGTCACCTTCACTAGCAACCATTATGTCACCATTCACTAGCGACCATTATGTCACCTTCACTAGCGACCATTATGTCACCTTCACTAGCAACCATTATGTCACCTTCACTACCGACCATTATGTCACCATCACTACCGACCATTATGTCACCTTCACTACCGACCATTATGTCACCTTCACTACCGACCATTATGTCACCTTCACTGCCGATCATTATGTCACCTTCACTACCGACCATTATGTCACCTTCACTACCGACCATTATGTCACCTTCACTGCCGATCATTATGTCACCTTCACTACCGACCATTATGTCACCTTCACTACCGACCATTATGTCACCATCACTACCGACCATTATGTCACCTTCACTACCGACCATTATGTCACCTTCACTACCGATCATTATGTCACCTTCACTACCGATCATTATGTCACCTTCACTACCGACCATTATGTCACCATCACTACCGATCATTATGTCACCTTCACTACCGACCATTATGTCACCTTCACTACCGACCATTATGTCACCTTCATACCGACCATTATGTCACCTTCACTACCGACCATTATGTCACCTTCACTACCGACCATTATGTCACCTTCACTACCGACCATTATGTCACCATCACTACCGACCATTATGTCACCTTCACTACCGACCATTATGTCACCTTCACTACCGTCTATTAAATCACTATTTTCTAATATAACTTTACCTCAATATCATTTACCATTATGCTAACCTCGTAATGATCGCCTATTACACTACCCTCGTATGCTACACACCCGAAGTAACTACCCAACACTACTCCCTAATTCATTTTACCTTCCCCACTACATTCTTCCCCACCCTGTCATCTATGCGTCACTCCGCACCCACCCCCCTCGCAAATAAACACCTCTTCCCCTAATGAGAGATTGTCACAGGTATCTCTCTGGGAACTAATTAGTGTTAATTGTCTCTCGTTTATATTATTATTGATAAAGCGATCATCATTAATAACTAGTTGTCTAACAATCGACGTAATATCTCACTCAGTCATTAATATAATCTGATCTCGTGTCCTCAGTAAATAAAGTTAATTCCCCCCTTCCCAGCCTCGCCTTCCATTTTATCACTAAATGATATTTCGATTTGTGTTTATTCGCGCGCTACGTCATCAGAATATGCGTGGAAATCAAATCAAGAATTGATGATTAACACTAAACAGTGTAAACAGTTGAGGGGGGAGGGTTTGCATAAGTAATGCTAACGTGTGACATGTTGATCGGATTTTAATGATCTGTGTATTATATTTTATTTTCAACTGAAATTTTTAAGTCAATTATATTTGGGTGTTATATTGCTATAATAGTTATCATCGATGCCTGTCTAGGTAAGTGTGTGTGTGTGTGTGTGTGTGTGTGTGTGTGTGTTGTCTCTATGCATTGTCTGTCTGTCTGTCTATCTGTCTGCTCTTTTTGTTGTCTGTCTGTCTGTCTGTCTCTCTTTATATCCTTCCAACCAGCCGCCTCTTGCCTAGCTGTGTGTATATTTACCTACCTGCTTGCCTCTCCTTCCACTTACCTTGCCTACATCCTATTAATCCACCACCCCATCGGCCCATTAGTATACCGGCCTACCTGCCAGCCTGCAGTTCACCAGCCTGCCTGTCTTCCTGCATGTGTATGCTTGTCTATTTCCCAGTCTGGCTATTTGTCTGGGTGCATGCAACTAGTAGTTTTCCTGCCTGACCTGTTTACTTGTCCATTAGTCCACACACCTCGTTGCCCATTAGCCTGCCAGCCTGCATATTAGTCCATTTGCCTGCCTGTCCGCCTATTAGTCAATATACTTGTTCATTTTTTTCTGCCTACTAGGACTTCCCTGTAATTAGCTAGTCTACCTGCTATTAACCAGCATCTTTACCTGCACATTGGTCAGTCTTTCTCCCTGTCTGCTTTTCCATTAGTCTATATGCAGGTTTAGCCAGTCCGTCTACCTGCCTGCCTGCGTGCGTCTCTGTCTATATAATGTCCGCCTGTCCATTAATCCGCCTCCTCTATTCATTCGCCTCCTTCTCTCCTTATCAGCCTGCCTGCCTGCCTGCCTGCCTGCCTGCCTGCCTGCCTGCCTGCCTGCCTGCCTGCCTGCCTGCCTGCCTGCCTGCCTGCCTGCCTGCCTGCCTGCCTGCCTGCCTGCTCAGTATTCCCCTCCACCACTACCCTAAGCGGCCAATCCTATAAGCCACTATTTAGCTCAGGGCTGACAGATCGCAGATATATTGACTTCAACCATCGGTGTCGGTTCCAGCTCGGTGACTGAGTGGCCGTCAGCCGTCGGCCGTGACCGGATCCACTTAACGGCCATACGGCGATCCGGAGATCGGGTGGTTGGCGGGCGTGGCCTTACCCGCCAGGCCTCACTCGCGAGGCCTCACTCGCGAGTTATTGGTGGAACAATCCACAATGGGAGACCGCTGGAGGGGGAGGCGTGATGAATCACTTTTTGTTTATGATTACCGTTTTATTGTGTGAGTTATTCGATGAGTTATCAAATGTGAGTCACTGGACGAGTTATTGGATGAGTTACCGGGAGAATTTCCCAAACTGTAAGAACAGTCCGTCGTCCGAAGCCAGGATCATCTTCAGGATCGATGTCGTCTCGCACAGCGATGTTCTAAGGATTTCTAGTATGGTGCATATATATATATATATATATATATATATATATATATATATATATATATATACTCCGAGTTACTCAACTGACTATGGAGGTTCCTATATTATTATTATTATTATTATTATTATTATCATCACTCAAGTGAGGTATTTATGTTATGGTCCAGCAACGATAGGAGCACTAGATAGGTCGCTGGTCATTGGCCGGGATCCGAACCGGGAACCCTCATATTGTGGTCCGTGACCATAGCCACTTAGATAACAGGCTACAGTCAGGCGGTATATTGGCAATATCGGATAATCCACCCTAGAAGATACCAGGAGAATTTTGAGTAAGTACACACACACACACACACACACACACACAGTGTCTCTCTCTCTCTCATAGACAGTAATAAGTCGAATTCGAACCCTGGACTGGAAATGTTTAGCGCCTTGCTTTAGCTACTGCTCCATCAGAGCACAGAGTAGATAAAGAGATACCAGGGTAATAGATACCAGGGTAATAGATACCAGGGTAATAGATACCAGGGTAATAGATACCATGTTTGTTTATTTAACCGTAGGATCATTAATATAAGTTATTATAACAGATGATGTGACAGTTAGGGGGAGGGGGGGCTCCTGAGTTGTAGGTCAATAACCTGTTGATTTATCAATAGATGTTGATGTTGATATTGCTGTCTATATTGATGTTGGGGTTGATGTTAATATAATATCAATATTGATATTGATATTAATATTGATGTTGATGTTGATGCTGAATCCGACATTTTGTACGGACGACGGTAAACTAAATGTACTCGAGTGACCTCCAAAAGTCGAAGTGAAAAATGAAACATCATACATAGTCCGCCGGGGGTTTGAACCCATATCCTAGAGATCCGAGCCCAACGGCGCTACCAATTAGGCCACGAAGCCCCTACTCCTCCCCCACATTGACTCATCTATATAGAGGTATCTATTGAGCTGTCATTAGAGAGACGTCATCAGACCGCTGATAGACGATGTTATCTATAAGAAGATGTTGTCATGGCAACTGTTTGATGATTAGCGTCGAAGTTAACAATGTACAGCTGTTGCCATGGTTACGATGTCGTCGCTGGGAGACAACGATGATGGCGGGAGATGTCCTACATAGATTATATGATAAAGATGATTGACAGGTGATGGGTGATAAAATGGGTGGCTCTCTGTTGTTAAACTGGATTATAATAAAATCTCTCTCTCTCTCTCTCTCTCTCTCTCTCTCTCTCTCTCTTAGGGAGAGAGATGCACTGGTTCAGAGAACTAAGACTTATACGTAAATACAAATCTATGCTTCTATAAATATATTCTTCCGTCATAATTAGTACGTCTAGGCGACTCATCAGTTTGTGGGTTAAAATTACAAACAAACTTTTCACACTTAGTAAATATGATAAGACAGTAATGGGGGGGGGGGGCTACTGAGTAATAGGATTGAATATATGTGTGGGCGTGGTTGGGGGGGGGGGTCGTAAGAGGACTGATTATTTCTTCAGTACATCATCCGAACATATCTCACATAATAGAGTTGGAAGATAGTGATAGTTTGCTAAAATCATCCTTCATAATATCAACTGACAATAAATCAAAATTTATAAATGTCGGTTAATAATCTCTCCACCCTTGAACGTATTTGCTGATATAATCTACCGACATAATCAGCTGTCAAAATGTCAGCTGCTGAAACAATTACCTGTGGCCATATCAGCTGTTGATGCAGCCACCTGTGGTAATATCAACTGATAATACCAGTACCTGAAAACATATCAGCTAACAAATTGATCACCTGTAATTATACCATTTGATAACCCAAACACAATAAAGATCTTATAATTCCTCTCAAGACAGAAATGATGAACAAAAATGGGAGTTTCTAGGTTCAAAGCCACCAAACGACCTTAAAAAATTTGTATTGATATACATGTGTTATATATATATATATATATATATATATATATATATATATATATATATATCACCTCTTTGACTATTTACCTATGGCTATGGTCACTCTGTGCGGGAGGTCGCAGGTTCTCATCTCGGTCGTGGCACACTATAGTAGGAGGAGTCCTTCATCTAACCAGGCAACTGGCAAGGTTTTCTCCACCGAATATGTCATATATTGTAAATTCTAAATTTATTTAGAATTAGTCTCTGTGAGGAAGCTATAAATTACAAACTATATATACCTTGAGGTTGCCAGCCACGTAAAAATATATATATTGGTAGCTTTGAACCAAGGAACTCCTTGTCTGTTGTTAGGCTATAGCAACTCACGTTATTATTATTAGTATTATTAAAGTCACTTTTAAATATCATATCCGGAAGACCAATTTAACCAAACAATCCGATCTTAATTGACTATAAATATATACTTTTCTATTCCCAGTTAGTTCACCATCTGTTAAGGTCCACATACAGTGTACACTCACTCACTCACTCACTCACTCACTCACTCACTCACTCACTCACTCACTCACTCACTCACTCACTCACTCACTCACTCACTCACTCACTCACTCACTCACTCACTCACTCACTCACACACTCACTCACTCACTCACTCACTCACTCACTCACTCACTCACTCACTCACTCATCTAATCACCCTATCTCACTCACCACTCACTCATACTACATACACTCAACCACCCTCCCACCCACTCATCCACCCATCCACTCACTCACCCATCCACTCACACACCCACCCACCTACTCACTCACTCACTCACTCACTCATTTACATATATGTAGCTGCTTTTCAACATTAAAATTTGTTTATATGAATAATTAATTATTTTTTAAGAGATAATGAAGAATAGTTTTTTTATGTTTTGTTAATTTTAATATGAAGATATATATAAAATATTTACCATATCTGAATAAAAAACATCATTATAATCATCATCATCATCATCATCATCATCATCGTCGTCGTCGTCGTCGTCGTCGTCATCATCATCATTATCATCAGTATCATCATTATCATCATTATCATCCATCGGTTAACTATCGCCACAGTATAATACTATGTTGTCCAATCGTTTATCATGCCTCCCCCTCTCTCCCCCATCCCCCCTCTCCCCCCTCCCCCCGATCCCGAAACAATCATCATACAGTACCACCCTGATAGTCCGTCTATAACACACTATCCTTTGTTTACCGACACCGAACGCTCCCCGTTTCCCATTCACCGAGCCGACTGACTGTTCCCTGTTCCCACAGAGAGGACAATCTGTTCTTATTTAAGTAATGACAAAGGTGAATTGCCCTATCTGTGTATGTGTGTGTGTGTGTGTGTGCGTGTGTTCGTGCATGCGTGCGTGCGTGCGTCTGTGTGTGTGTGTGCGCGCGCGCGTGTTGGTGATGGAGACAATAAGGATGATCTTCGAGATGGTGATGATAAAATGGAGATAATGATGTCGAGGATAATCGTGATGATTATCATGATCATGATCATTATTATCATGATCATGATCATGATAATCATCAGCATGATAGATTGACATATCTGTCTACAGGTAGATTGACACGTTTATCTACAAGTAGATTGATATGTCTGTCTATATGTAGATTGACGTGTCACTCACTCACTTGAGTTACCCACTCACTCACCCACACAGTTCTGGTTATGACTGGTCTAATTGTTTATAGTGTCATATGACTCGATATGTTTGTCCACGCAATTAGTTGGTACAAGTTAGTATTATATGGTATCAGATGGTATTAAATTGTATCATATGATATTATATGGTATTAGTTGGTATTGGATTATAAAGATGGTAATAAATTTATCATATGGTATTATATTGCATTAGATGGTATTATATGCCATTATATGGTATTATATAATATCGTATTGTATTATACGGTATTGGATGGTATGAGATGATATTATATGAAATGAGATGGTGTTAGACGGTATTAGATACGTCTATACACCTTCCGAGTTCGAACCATTCTAACAATGGATATCATATTGTGTTGTTGTGGTGTAAACCATCTGATATGATGTCGTTCAGAGATTCTGATTTGCTAACTTTGACCTTTGTAGGCCGAAGGTCGAGAAACATTGCCGCTTCACCGAGAGATCGAGCGGCAGTAATACAAAGCTTGAGGCGAGGACTCACACGCACGCTCCGGTTGTCTCCTTTTTACCTGACCACGGAAGAGATAATGGCAAGGACAAACACGAAGGACAATGGTACCAGCCAATGGTCTTCATCTGACGATATCAACAAGCTACTGGCTCTTAATATTGACTGATAGCTACTAATATCAAACAACTCTCTCTCTCTCTCTCTCTCTCTGTCTATCTATCTATCTATCTATCTATCTATCTATCTATCTATCTATTTATCTATTCCCCCTCCTGTCGTCCGTTAGCCAAAATCTTTGTCTCAAATTAACCTTTAACCTTCTCACATCACCATCTCGGTTTTTTTGTGTGTGAAACTTGTTTTATTCTAGTGCAACATTAAATGTTGTTGTTGTTGTTGTTATTGTTGTTGTTATTATTGTCATTGTTATTGTTATTTTGATTGTTATTCGCCAATCCAACAAACAACTCATTTCCCAAAATAATCTTTGTTTTCTGTACAAACAGCTTTATATCAAACAATTAAACTGACATAGAACTGATAGGTCACGCTCCTCCCCTTCGCCAGGCTCCCCAAAGCTTTCTCCCCGCTAACCCCCCCCCCACATCCTCCCCCCTCTCCGCCGCCGCATCTACCAAATGTAAACCGATAATTTGTCACTTGTTCCTATTCCCCGTACCTCTATGATGTGATCAGGGTAATCTCCCCCCCCCCTCTCCCGCCCCCAAACGGTCAATCATCCATCCACCAAATTATCATCATTTGACCATCAACACATCCGTCCAGAGGACATCAACTGAGACAAACGTTCGGGGGGGGGGGAGATTGGTCTAACCAATAATTTGTTATTTGCTGGCACCTGTCTGATTCTGCGTATGTTTGTCTGTGTGTGTAGGTGTGTGTGTTTGCGTGTGTGTGTGCATGCATGTATCTCTATGTCTGTCTGTATCTGTCTGTCTTCTTGACCTTTTGTCTGTCAGTCTGTCTGTCTGTCTGTCTATTCGTTTATATTCTTATATTCTAATTATTCTTCCTGATAAATAATATTCCGCCGTCCTTCGGTTCATTCATCCAGCCAGCCAGCCAGCCAGCCAGCCAGCCAGCCAGCCAGCCAGCCAGCCAGCCAGCCTACCACTCACCCATCACTCGTCCACTACACACACACACACACACCACTCACCCACCACTCACTCACCACTCACCCACCACTAACTCACCACTCACCCACCCACTTGTTTAAACAAAGCCTAACACAATATAGCCAATGGTCCCCTCACGGCTAGCTTTCCTCTTGGTACAAACAATCCGCCATTAAACCATTCATCTTATCTAGCCGGTCGCTGATTGGCTAACGTCCGCCGATGGCTCGTGTGACGTCATAAACGCTGCCACAATTCGTCCCCACCACGACAGCGCGCACCGACATCAGACCGGAAACGGGCCGACATGTGATCTTTAATTGCCGACTTTCATCGCCTAATGGCCGGCAACAAACGATCGCCGCCGATCCATGAGCCGGAGAGGGCCCCCTAGCGGCGGCTAGCTCCGGATTATGAGTGCTCCGGAGAAGCGTCCACTGAGGGGAAGACTCGGGTTGCGTCAGCGACAACGAACGCGGAGCGGGGCGAACCGGAGCCGGGGACGAACTGTCGGTGTTCGGTGACGAACAAACAGCGCTCGTTCGGCCCAACTCATTAAGTACCCTACCTGGCTCGGCCATTGTACCGTCGCTGATTTCTCTATTGACACGAAGCAATGTCCTCCCTTTGTACGGCTAAGTGCCATAACGGCTTTTGTTTCTGTCGGACATCGATTGTCCCCGCGTCGGCTCGACTCAGAGTCGACGATTAGCCGACTCGGTGAGCGGAGAAAACCTGTCTATAGGTACCACCTTGAAACAAATACAACAGGTAGTCAATGTGTGAATGTGTTCTCTCTCTCTCTCTCTCTCTCTGTGTGTGTGTGTATATGTGTGTGTGTTGCTGTGTATAACCATCTGAAAAGAGGACGAAATTGAATCTGGACCTAACCGCTTAAACGGAGTTGGCCAGCAACTGGTTGGTTTCGAATTTTTTCTATTAAATCGAATTGTATTCTATTTCTTTTAAAATACAGAATTGATATTTAAAACTAAGACATTCAGGTACGAAATCTTTTAATAATTATAATTATAGCCATATAAGGTATTTAATAATTATCGCATCACCCCCACCCCTCAAATTACATCATATTTGCACGTCCTCAATGATGAACAACACTAAAATCGTCAGTAAAACAAGGTGGTCTTTTAAGCCAATTCTCTTTCCTTAATCGACTAGGTTTTGAGAATTTATCAGCCACTGTTCAAGATAAGTGCTCCGTTAAGCCGGGTGGTCGTGGTAACAGGTTACGCTGCATATTGGCAATGGAACACAAAGCAACAATCATGCGCCATTTTAAATAATCAAAAACACGACATTAACCAAAGATCGACCAGTTGTTGGCACTCACGTGACTATTGTGCAGTCACGTGCTAAGTGTTGTCACTTGTCACTTAGATGATGTGTGAATGGGTGAGTAAATGGCTTGACTTTGGTGATATTATGTGGCGAAGTGGGAGAGAGAGAACAGAGGATGATATGAGATATATATATATATATATGTATATATATATATATATATATATATATATATATATATATTATAACACAGACACACACACACACACAGAGAGAGAGAGAGAGAGAGAGAGAGAGAGAGGAGAGAACGAGAGACTAAATCATCCCATTCGTAAGCACTATCTTATGTTTCTAATGATAGAGAGATAGATGGACAGACAGACAAACAGAATAATAGAGAAATAAACAGATAAACAATAAGATAAACAAACAAACAAACAAACAGGCAGACAGACAGACAGATAGACAGACAGACACACAGGCAGACAGAAACTAAGATAAATAGACTGCCATACCGATAAATAGAAGATGCAAAAACTAGACAGACAAACAGACAGACAGATAAACAGTCAGACGGACAGACAAACAAACGGACAGAAAACAAGATAAATAGACAGACAGAGACAGATAGACAGTGATATAAACGGACAGACAGACAGACAGACAATGATATAAACAGACATCAGGATAGGACAGAGAGAGAGAGAGAGAGAGAGCAGTATTGTGTCTATCTATCGTTGTAATAAATAGATCTACCCGTGTGTTGTTTGCTCTCTAAGTACCACTCCAAACAGAGGCTGATCCTGTTACGTCAGACATCGATACCGGAAGTACGGAGCATTTCCGACGTCGCCGACAAACCCAGCCGGCCGGAGTCACGTGTACCGGAGATAATGGCCGCTCTAATTAACTCTACCGGTAGTAAGAAAGGCGCCGATTGGTCACTTCTGTATCCGGTTATCCGGCTATCAGCCCATTGGCTCACTCAGCTCTATATAGAGTGTCACGTGGTTAGTTGTTGACTATAGGACAAAGTACTGGTCAAGGCATCTAGTAAAACGTGTGTGTGTCTGTGTGTGTGTGTGTCTGTGTGTGTGTGTGTGTGTGTGAACAAAGGTAATATATAGTCCCACGTACGCTGGCAATCGCGCGCGTACACACACACACACACATATCCCTTCTGATATCGACATAATACATACATTAATTCAATGCATAAAAATGTCTGTCTTTCTCCCTCTCTCTCTTTCTCTTCTCTCTCTCTGTGTGTGTGTGTCTCATATAAACTGGACCAATATTTTCAGTTTCTTGTACAGCGACCTAATTCGGGACTCGTAATACGTAATTACAGATATCACACACATCTCAATGTATAAGTCTAAAACGTAAAAAAGTAACAGTTTTTATTCACGAGAGAGAGAGAGAGAGAGACGTAGAGAGAGACTAGGACACACACACACACATGCGCGCGCTCCTACACACAGATATATACAACTACAAACAGAGAGATTATCACAAAGACAACAAGAATCAGCCCATCCACCATCCAGGCTTCTCTGACCAGAAGAAACCCGGACATTTCCTGAAAGCCGTCGATCAAACCGGAAGTAGATCTGGAGTGACAATACTGGCATCCAGGTGCCGTCCCAGCCAGAACTAAGAGGACATGGATCAAAGATGATCCAACACAGACGAACTAGACAGGTCAATGCAGAATCCCAGGTCATCTCTAAGATCGACTTGTTCTTACCCGAGATTTATTGACGTAGGAAGTTGACCTCCAATTGACCTCTGATTGTCTTCTTCTCAGATGATGTCCTTGATGCCATTTAGCTGGGGGGGGGGGGGGGGTTAGACTATTACCTGGTATTAGAAGCGAGAACCGATTGTAACACGGTTTGTGTATTTATCGAAAAAAGAACGCGTGAGTGTTGTCACCTGAATATCGGAGGATGACTATTTGTTATATAGTCGTCATGGGGACAGGTTACCGATAGAAATAGAATTTACTGTTTACAATTTTATTTCGTTTTTAATATAAATGTCAATAAATAAACAAACGAACTAACGACAGTCTGATAAATAAATTGGCCATTTTCTGATTGAAGAATGAGCAAAATAAACAAACAAAGGAAAAAATCATTTTTATTAAAACGATACAGCTCAATCAAGCAAACAGGCAATCAAACAAGCAAATAAACAAACTTACGTATGCACACATACGCACGCACACGCACGCACGCACGCACATTCGCACACACACGCGCGCACACACACGCGCAGCCTAGTTCGTTGAAATCATAACCTACGTCATCTTTTTAATTATTCACACTCTATCAATTGTTATTTATTGTTATCTAATTATCTTTATCTCAATATAGTCTCCCTCCATAAGTTTTGGTCACGTGACATTCAGTCGTCATCCATCACTAACACAACGGGATAGGAGACATAAGCACAGAAGTATATCACGACGTCATAAATTAAATAAATGAAAATAAATATATTAAATCAACACTATTTTGTATTTCTCTATTTCTTAAAGCGATTCTTTGTCAATTTTCATCCTACTACGAAATATATAATTCATAAATTCATAAATTTTAGCTATTTTATATATTAAGTTTAATAGAAGTATATTTTTTATACAAATCGTGGATATTTTAATTTCGTCCACCCAGAAATTCAGATACTGAGCGACAGCAATCTGGTGCCATATTCGGCATCCTCGTGAATATTCGGTTCTGTTCGTTTCCAGTCGGCAGGTTTCCCGGAAAGAGTGGTGTGCTGACGTCATCAATATGTATGAAATGTGGTACAGTTTTGTCCGTTTATGTGTGTGTGTGTGTGTGTGTGTGTGTGTGTGTGTGTGTGTGTGTGTGTGTGTGTGTTGTGTGTGTGTTAGGGTACATAGAAAGAGGCAACAGGCACAGAGCATCAACATATCTAAACATCCTTCGAGACATACCTCCATAAATCTAAATAAAAATACAACTATACATACATTAATCTAAAATAAAATGTTCCATACCTCCACATATTGATAAATGTGTGCGTATACTAAGCATGTGTCTGGTCTACTCATCAACCTGTGGGAACCAGCTAATTCGCTTTTCGTACGCACAAATATGTCACGCCCACAGGAAAGCGGCTACATGCAGGCTACGTACAAAAAGCGGAAGCACGTAAAAAACTTAATTAGCCACGTGGTGGCCGGCTCAAAGCACTTAAAAATTTACCGTTTTATTGATACGTTATAAAGTTATTTGTTTGATTATTTTATTTATTTATTTAAAATTGTGTTTTATTTAATTAAAATATGGCAGAGATACTGATACTGATGATGATGATGATGATGATAATAATACCAAATAGTAGTAGTTCTTGTAAATGATTAATTATAATTAAGACATTTTTTTATGAATTTTCATATTTTTGTGTATTTTGTTAACTAAGACAATATTTTTGAGAGTATTATCGATTTTTTTAGACACGCTCATATATTCAATATACAAACTTCAGGTGCAGGGAAATCGTCCTGTTTCGTAGTAACCAAAGGATGAAACTGTACGTACATAGATACGTACATATATACATATGTACACAGTATACAGAAAGGCGTACACATGCGCGCACACACACACGCACACACACACGCACACACGGACTAAAACACACATTAATTAATCACGAAATATCTCGAAAGGCACAATTCGAACAAAATATACTTCCTACAAATTATTAATCCAAACACATATCGCATTTATTTACATTCTGGCTGTCATACCAAATCTTTATCTATTTACAAGAACCCACACAGACACATGACAGCGCATCAGTAATTTATTCAAACAATTTAATGACATAGTAATAATGTTCCAAATCATCAATAAATTTCTTCGATCCAGAACTTCAAATCAGAAAGACTTTACTATATTAACATTTCCTGCCACCTGGCGGCCAACTTGTGTACTTGTTCTTTATAAACGCCCCCTACCGACCAAAAGCTGATTTATCGGTGTAATGTCGGATGTTTCTTTGTCTCCCCGAAATACTGAACTAAAAGCAACCCATTCGACACATTTCCAATTGTTCTCAGTCCGTCCACAAAAGTTACCCCCCCCCCCCCAATATCCATGGACTCCGGACTCGGCGAACGGACATAATATACTTCCGGAGATTCGGGATCGGCGAGTACATTATAAGCTCAACGAACCCGCTGTGAACGAGACGACGGCGAGAATATCGGAGATTTGATGACGACATTATAGTCGAGGCTTCACTTACGGTACCTGTATATAGGTAACCTGTAAAAGATGCCTAGGTAACCTGTAGATGATGACCCGTCAGAGTGTCATCAATGCCATGTCGGATATCAGCTGATACCTATCCTCAATCCTGATGGAGTGATGGCGTTTTGTCATCGGTCCAGTCTAATGCCTGATGTACCCGGATGCCGCGAGGTGGCAGTGGTATCGTAATGTATGTATTATATCTGAGAACGTCGCCGTGCTGATATTGTTGACATATCGTACTTGTTGATACTCTAATGTACCGGAAGAGATACCTCATCATTGTCTTCATCATCGTCACGGATGGCTGATGCTACAGGTGTCCGTCGTTCGTGTATCAATAATAATTGACAGACAAGAAATGACGTCATCTATCATATCTACCGTCGGATGAAGACGCAGAAAAAACGAAATTGATGCGTCGATTTTTAAATGTTGTCATTTTACGGCCGTTTGTGTGCACATTGTGGGTTAAATCACTGAATCACTCCCAATTAGCGCTATTTTGGGCTGAGTGAAAATATTTATCATAATATATATGTACTAATATAATATGCTTTATTTCCAATTATAGCTGCATTATATATATGTACTAATACACACACAGAGACACAGCACACACACACACACACACACACACACACACACACACACACACACACACACACACACACACATAAATATCATATTTGACTGGTCTTAATACATACAATATCTCTGTGTCTAGTAACTGTCTTCAAACCTATCTCTATCACTCTTAGACATCAAAGACATCCGGGTTACATCTATTAATCATCGTCTATATCTGTGTCCCCAACTCATCATCATCATCATCATCATCATCATCATCATCAATCTCACTACCGTAATCTTCGTCCCCCAAATCAGTTCCATTACCTGGATAACAACAACAACAACAACAGTAACAAAAACAACAATAACAACAACAACAACAGTAACAACAACAACAACAGTAACAACAATAACAACAACATGTTCATATTAGTATCTTTCCATATCGACTATTATCTATTATCACCCCCCTTCAGACCCCAAGTGAACACCTTTCCATCGTAATACGACTTTGATGTGCCGCCATATTGTCACAATATCACGGGAGGATTGGCCATTTTTATAGACAATGATTTAGATGTGATTCGACCTTTACTACCCGAAAGATTACCAGCAAATCTATCGTCTAGGAGATAATATTTCCTCTCTCTCTCTTTCTCTCTCTCTCTCTCTCTCTCTCTCTCTCTCACACACACATCCCCCCTTATCTCTCTCTCTCTCCGATGTCATTTGGTAATAAACCGCATCACACAGACGGCCCATCATCTTCCGCGATGTCACAGATATATAACAAATGGCACTCCCTACCCTTCTCCCTACACCCCCCCCCCCACCCCCCTTCCCACCGCTCCCACCCCCGGGGACAGATGTCAGTTATATAAAATAAGTTATCACCGAAGTTCGCCGTCAACGTTTATAGCGAAGGAGCTCGGCAAACATCGGGGATTAATTTCTAGCCGTAATTAACTTACGGTTTATTGTCCAAGTCGGCCAACAATCAGGTGATATTACGAACCGAGCTCGTTTTCGCGGCGGCGATACGGCCTACGACTTCCTGGCCCCGGCTCGAACGTCACCCCCGCTTCGGGCTACGGGCGACAAATGGCTGGGTAAACAGCGCTCTACGACCGTCATAAACAACGATCGGGCCATCCCGGGGCAATAAGATGACCGAAAAAGCGAAATAATCCGCGAACCGATCGTGGTACTGATGTTCGCGCTGACGAACCGACCCCGCGAAACGCCGGCTCGGACTATGGTTGGCCAGTCGTGTCGTAATTTTGTATTCAGACGGAGGTGAACAAGCGAGCTGAATTATTTTAACATCCGCGTTTAATTACCGCTGTCACTCCGCCTTTTTTTCACAATTTTTTTTCAAATCGTATACTTTAGTTAACCAATTAACTATCTTACTGAAAAACGATTTCCCTCATCATAGTAATTTTAACTAATGGTTGCTTATACAATAACTGATTTACTTCAATCTAAGAAAATTGTTAATAACATCGTTTGGCTACTGACAATTGATGTCCATCTTACGGTTTTCCCTTGGGTATAATTTTACACGCCCGTTAAAATAATCATATACGAGGGTACAATTTAAGGGATGTAGTCCGTTGAATTTCGACGCGTCTATTTAATCAAACAACGGATGGGCTAATAACGCACATGCGTACAATTCAATTAAGAGGCTAGCGTAATTAAACTATTACGCATCTTTAAATAGTTATTATGAACCGAAAGGCTAACCATAGAACAAGGCAGGGAAACATCTTTCGCAAATCACGACCGACTTTATCTCGTTTTTAGTTCCTTCGTCTTCTCTCTCTCTCTCTCTGTATCTCTCTCTCTCTTTCTCTCTCTCTCTCTCTCTCTCTCTGGACATCGGTGGACGAATGAAGCGGATATAAATTAGCCATAAAGCGCCGCCCTACCGGCGATAAACGAGTCGAACGTCAGCACCGCATCGAGCGCACTTTAGCGGACCGCTCCAAATGAATTAAGTGCTTTGCACCGGAGGACAAGATGGCCGCCAATCTGGGACGATTGCGATCGGGCGAAAATCGTGCTCAAATTAGAAAATTGCCTCCCCACCGATCTCGGTAATTGATGCGTGTGGTCGTTTCATTTCTCACTCTATCTTCCTTCGTCTGATGGTCTGAGCGCCCGCGCGCGGATGTGCGTGTGTGTGCGTGTGTGCTTGCGCGCGCGTGTGTGTAAATGTGTGTAGGATAATGAGCCTTCAACCAAAGTGGCAGAACTCGTTATACCGTTGTTTCCCTAGCTATAGGTATTACACCCTCTCTTGTCGTCATGGTAACCGATAATATATACGGGCGAATGGCGGTCGTCGTTTTTTTTTGCGACAATATGGCGGAGCGATGGAATAGCGCGAATCGTTGGCCAACGGAAAGGGAAGCGTAGAATGGGCAGAAGAATTCGGCGTATTATTGTTTCTTTTGGTGAGAGGTGTTGAAGAGAAGGCTCGAGATAGAAAGAGAGAGGGAGGGGGGGGGGAGGGGGGGTATGTTTGGCAAATCTTATCCGCGCCATCCGGCAACAGTTGCGCTTCCTGTCAGTTAATTGCAGACACTCGATATCTGCGAATGAAATCTCTCCGTGCCACATTAAACAATTTGCGGGACATTTAGCGCTTCGCAAAAACATCAACAGACGTCCAATGGGAGTCGCGGCTTCCGGG
>JAODUP010000137.1:0-32500 GCA_025642065.1 Paralvinella palmiformis | reverse complement strand
ACTGGTAATATCATAAGGCATAAATTAGTCTTAAGTAGAGTTTTATGAAGGAATTATAGATTTCAGAGTAGAATGTAAACATCAAAATAACCCATTCATAGTAAAACTACACTCTTAGATGAGCATTTGTCTGCTGTCATGTTTATAAACAATTATTTACACGCCATATTTGTCTATCTAAAGATTGTTCTTGATACAAAGATGTTTATCTGATTGATACAAAGACGAATATATTGTCTACCAATAAAAAATTTGATACATCTATTTTATTGGAAGGCTCTCTATCTATCTATCTATCTATCTACCTATCTATCTATCTATCTATCTATATGTCTTTTATCTATCTATCTATCTATCTATCTATCTATCTATCTATCTATCTATCTATCTATCTATCTATCTATCTATCTATCTATCTATCTATATATCTATCTATCTATCTATCTATATATCTGTCTGTCTGTCTATCTATCTATCTATCTATCTATCTATCTATCTATCTATCTGTCTGTCTGTCTATCTATCTATCTATCTATCTATCTATCTATCTATCTATCTATCTATCTATCTATCTATCTATTGCTCTCTCTATCTAGTTTGTTTGTTCTCTCGTTTATTCCTGATCGTGTTCTGGACCAGGTCAATGACCGTTGCCGGATCAGATGACGACAGATCTTCATGTTTACATCTGATCAAGAAACTTCGCCAAAAAAAACAAATTTCTTCAGAAGCAACCGTGTCGCTTTAAAGCTTAAATCGATTAAAATATTATTCAATTTTCATTGTTTTTGTTGTTTTTAAACAATAGAGATATTATAATATGAAAGAAAATGTTGTTGTTGTTGTTGTTGTTGTCATACGTAATTATAAAGATTTCATTGTTGTTGTTCTTGTTGCTAATTAGTGAGATAAATATTGGTAACTTTAATTATTGAGACAGCCTACTGATGCTAAGTAAATTCAAAACCTTGAATGCATCTCAGAGAATTTAGACGAAGTAGATTAGATGTATTTAAAATTAATAGCTTTTTAAGTATGTGTGTGTGTGTGTGTGCGTGCGCGGGTGGTGTGTGTGTGTGTTTGTTTTAGCTCTGTATAATAAGACACAGAACATAGAGATGTGTGTGTGTGTGTGTGTGTGTGTGTGTGTGTGTGTGTGTGTGTGTGTGAATGTTTTAGTTGTGTTAAGGTTTTAATTGTGTGACTATTACCAGTCGAGTGCCAGACAAACAATCGCTAATACCTTGCTATTTAACTCGTCTTGTATGCATACAAAGCGATCCATTCCGGATTCATTGTTCAGGATTTAGTCCCATCACTGTTTATTGTCTCAGCACTCCAGAGTGTCGAGTGGACCCGATATGGGGGCAGGGCAGGGCAGGGGTGGGGCTGGGTGGTGATGGGTGGGAGGGCTTTTATTTTATGTCTATATGTGGAAATCCAGACAAAATGGCTGACATTTTATCATCGAGTGACGCTAATAAACATGTGATCACGTGACGGTAAAAGCCGACTCGTGGCATTCACGTGGTGTCGCCGGAAGTGTGTCTGTGTATGTGTGTTTGTGTGTGTTGTGTGTGTGTGTGTGTCCACGGGCGTGTGTAGGCTTCCGTACGTGTCAGTCCTGGATCAGATAACTACAAATGGCTTAAAATAGCTGGACGATTCATCTATAGGGAATTTACAAATAAATATTTCAGACACTAACATAGCAGCAAGAATAATTAAAAAACATTATAAAATTCTCCAACAGAAAGAAGTGTTGAATGATTATGAATATAGAATTATCACAGCTTATTCTAAACACAAAAATCTAGCTGGTTCCTTGGTTTCTAGAAAAATGTAAGAAAACGTCATATTTAACAATGTCTCCTGGAGCTCTGAATAGGTTTTGTTTTAACACATCTCCAGTAAAACAACTTAAACCCAATTATAAAAATTCTCAGCCCTAGTAATTACTTCAGTAAAACAAAGCAATATTTCCTGAAATAGATCTCAACCGAATTTGCAACAAACATTCATTACTGACAACAGTCAAATTTCAGTACACACAGTTAATTACTATTAATATGTGTGTTTTGGTATCTTTACAGCTATGAAAGAAAAATTGGAAAGTTGGTTTATTTTCAATTATAATCAAAACGGCTTCGTTCTAGACAAAGGCTACAAAGGTTAACAGTTTCTAGATTCTGGTTTGAAATTCAAAACTAGCTAGGGAATTATGGTATAAATATTGCTGGCAAAGTAAATACTTTAGACACATGCACTTGATAAAGGTTTCTTATAACCGAAACTAGTCGTACTATTATTTCTGTTATTGTCGGAGGTATTAGAATTATTATCATAATAGATATTATATGTACTGATATATATGCTTTATTTCCTGTTATAGCTGCGTTATATATGTACTAATATATAAAATTTGTTTTCTATTTAGGTAGTAGTCGTTTGATCATAATTCTGTAAGAATTATAAACATCACGAAAACCTGAGCCCACGCCTTTATTATATGTAACATAAACACACACACACACACACACACACACACACACACACACACACACACACACACACACACACACACACACACACACACACACACACACACACACACACACACACACACACACACACACAGGCTATATATAGGGCTTGAATTTTCACTTAGGTTAGAGAAGAACTTCGATGCCAGACTAGTCGGACGTGTATTGATACACGGTTCATATAGGTAGGATTTATTCAGCTATTCGAACCCAGAATAAAGCTGAGGTCAGCATCTGAGGTGTCGAAATGCTTTATATACAGGTTTCTTTTGGACCACAGAATATTACTGTTGAATGTAAACTGTGGTGTCAAAATAGTTTATGATATGTATGTAGCAAGTCACCATTGAACCACACGCACGTGTTTGTTGCGAGCTGTGGTATCAAATGGTATGTTTTTACGTGCTTCCGCTTTTTGTACGTAGCCTGCATGTAGCCGCTTTCCTGTGGGCGTGACATATTTGTCGCGTACGAAAAGCGAATTAGCTGGTTCCCACAGGCTGATGAGTAGACCAGACACATGCTTAGGTATACGCACACATTTATCAATATGTGGAGGTATTGAACATTTAATATTTAGATTAATGTATGTATAGTTGTATTTAGATTTATGGAGGTAGGTTTCGAAGGAGGTTTAGATATGTTGATGCTCTGTGCCTGTTGCCTCTTACTATGTACACTAAAACACACACCATTTATTGGCTAACTTCCGGTACGATGTGGGTGTGTCTTTTGTATACCAAATACGGAGATTTCGGCTAATTATATTGTACTGTTCTATATTGTATTCGATATATTATATATTATATATTGTATATAGATAGTATTGTATTGTGAACTGTGCTACAAATTGAGGGACTGATAAGACATTACACATGTCTCAGCAAGAAAAGTCGCCACTCTGGATTCAGTCCCCTGAAGAAACGTCCAGAGTTTGAAATCACGGTTCCAGATTCGCTGTGCCTGTGCCTTATTATACACACACACACACACACACACACACACACACACACACACACACACACTCTCTCTCTCTTTCTCTCACTTTCTCTTATTCCCCACATAGGCCGGTGCATGTCACCAACGCCCGTATATATGTCGCAGATAATGCTAAAAGTCGGCCGTTTATATTTTCATTTAAACCTTCAGTAGTTTATTTCGCAAATTGATTGATTCCTGTCTTTTTATTGATGAATGTAAAATGTAGACAATTGTACAGAGACTCATCCTAATTAAATATATACCATTCCATTCTCATCTTGAGTGTCACTGAGTTTATAGAATGGCTGAAAGGGTTGTCTAATTTAAGAGGAAATTCTGTTTTTTGTTCTTATTAATTTGCTTGTATATTCGCAGACTCTGCTCTCTGTTTATTACTAGAATATTTCTTGGGTTAGGCTTAGTTCATTTATTAATGTTAATAAATATGTAAATTTTTGTATGTTCGTTAATAAATGTTGTATGAATATGTTGATGAGGGACTATTTATCATAACATCATAATTCCATATACGATTATTTTTGAACCCTTTTATATATATATATATATATATATATATATATATATATATATATATATATATATATTGTGTGTGTGTGTATGTGTGTCCAGCTTTTACTAACGGCATATATTAGGTAACTTACTACAGTATTACTACTAATAATACTAATAATAATGAGTGGAAAATAGTATCCGCACAAAGAAAGCAGTTTTCAGTGCCAAGTTTCGATAGGTAACTGTAACTGTAACAAATTTGCATAAATTAGCATAAATAATATAAAAAGAAACTGTATTATAAGAAACGTCTCACCCACAGTCCAATAAAATGGCCACTTCCATAAAATGACATAAAACAATACAAATAATCACAGCCGACCTAGCGTCTTCACAAAATCTGGATCAGCAATATTTCGTTCCGGACTCTACCACGTTTAAGCCCCTATCCAGCCCGTATTTACACTGGTTTCCCAATACAAACACTCTCCAGAGAAGCAGTTTCCAGTTCGGAGGACAAGTACCAATATAAACTGATAAAGAGATACAGCCATCTTATGGAAGGTACTCTCGGCTGTCAGCCACCGAATGGCTTACCTTATGTCTCCCATCGGCTTCTGGCATTATGGTAAAGACCAGCGGATGGCTTTTTGTTGCCATAATTGAGGGAAGGGCCGTGATAAATGGCCGATATTAGCCGGCTAGCATAGGGTGCTTATTTGGACTGGCCCTCGGGCTTCACTTCGGCCGCTGTTGGTGATGAATTTGGCGTGGACGGGGGCCACTTGAGGGCCTCTTGGTTACCGTAGGGAGCCTGATGTATATGGACGACATGCAAACTGTGGTGGGGCCTCTTAGTCAACAAGTCATCGCGCTGACATTATGGTCGTGTTTATTGAGAAAATATTCGAGTCGGCATGGGGAGGAGACACACACGCACGCGTGCCCACACCTATCGACGCACGTACATAACAATATAAGGACGAACACAATCACATACGCACATATACCCGCACACACTAGTACATACACACACGCAAACATTTACGATTATATAAGTTTATTAATATCTAGGTGTATAATTGTATAGATTTATGAATGTATAGACTGTATAGGCTAAGTAGAATGATGATGATGATTGATGTTTTACGGCCACTTTGTGCACATGATAGGCTAAATTGGCCGAGCGACCTCCAAAGGTAATGTGACGAAGTGAAAGATGAAACGACCTTCAGATATGCCCACATCTATTTACAGTTAAGTTAGTTAAGAGTACTGTGTAACATCCCTCAACAGGTCGTGGGATCGAATCCTATTACTACCTGGGTTGTTTTTTTTTTTGGAGGGGGGGCTTTTATGCCTCAGGTGTTATCGATCTTAAACAATTAACCCACTCACTCTCTCACCCACCACATAAAATAATATTCTATATATTATATTGACAGATTTATTTTAAATTTAACTTTAATTTATATCTCTCGACGAGATGTCTCGATTTTTCAGTAACAAGTTAATCGTTATGTGTTTCCTATTGTATCTTAATATGTACATAAATAATATACTTAATGTATCATTAATATATAATATATATCTATATATGTTTGTTTGTATCTATTTATATGTGTTTGTATGTGCGTATATGTGGATGTATGTATGCACCTATGTACGCATGTATTTATGTATGTATGTATGTGTGTATGGATATATATATATATATATATATATATATATATATATATATATATATATATATGCATTACTCAACACATACCCATCAACGTCCTGTCAGGTTCTCATTTCTCTGTAGTGACCTGTTGACAGATTGACTCCGGAGACTCGAACCCGCGACCTGTTGATTACATACATGCCACTATTATATATATATATATATATATATATATATATATATATATATATATATATATATATATATATGTTTTGTTTTTCGGGAGAATCCCCAGGCTGTCCCTTAATCAGCACAGCGTCTATGTTGGAGTGGTTGAGAAACCTCCTCCCCCACCACTCACAGGGGAGCAGTACGGAAAGATGGAGCCGAAATACCCTGAGGGTGGTCACTGCCAGAGTGTATGAGGTTCTCAGGGGTCTTTAACGTCCCCCTTTATTTTAAATAATTCAGTGGAGATGGCAGCGCCATTTAACGTGGTCAGCCACCCACGATGTTGTGAGCCGAGAAATTAATCCCTGGAAAAGTATTTGTGCTTAAGTTTTATATTTATTTACTTTTTGTAAACATTGACGCTGTCTGAGATTTATTTGAGATGATCCAGAAGATATCATCATTCAACATCACTATCATCTTCATCATCATCATCATCATCATCATCATCATCATCAGAGGAGGAGGAGGAGGAGGAGGAGATGTATCAATGCATTGGATAACCGGAAACCGACATTCAGATAGCACAGTAGTTATAGCACTGTGGTACAAACGTCCAGGTATGGGTTCTAATCCGACCCGTATCTGTGTTTGTGGGATATTTCTCTGGACCTTCTTGGATGATACAAAAATGACTGACCTTGATGACCTTGATGGGCTGAGAACGGGCAGGATTCTGATTTCTGATATATATATATATATATATATATCAGAAATCAGAATATATATATATATATGGTGGATGTTTGTGCGTATGCATCAGTGTGCATCCTTGTCTATATCTGTGCCTGTATCACGATAACCTCTGTCCGTGCCTTATATATGTAACAAAACACTCTTACACACGAACGCAAGCACCCAAGTACACACGGGCACATGCACGAACACGCATGTATTTGCTTGTATTTCCGGACGCAGTCTACGTGACCGACAATGGTCTAAACACTGCACAACTTGGAGACAGGAAAGTCATACTTACCTGTACCGCTAGGTGGCACTCTACAGCAGCAATCACGTGACATTTAGTCTCGAGTGAATATCTATACGTTGAAGTGGTTGCCATGGTTACTGATGCGATAACGAGTGAAAGTTGAACGGATCACAATTAGTGATCCTCAACATCGAAAAATCTCACAAAGTCTCCAATTAATTGGCACTCCAGAGGGCGCCGTTTTGTCAATCGAAATCCAGATCCTCAGAAATACTAACCGCGCCATACATATATATATATATATATATATATATATGTGTGTGTGTGTGTGTGTGTGTATGTATATATTATGAACTTCATATTCCTTTTAGTCAATGTTAGTCTTAAGGTTTGAATATATTATAGATGTCTCGTCATTTGTTCATTCGTACACAGACACAGGCACGCACATACACACTCCCGCACACGCACACAAAACAAGCACAACACACATACACACACGCACACACATACACACTGTGTTAGGACGGTATAGAGCTTATTATGAAGATGTTGATTCGTTTGAGGATTAAGTGTAGGATATGACGATAGCTGTTATCAGATAACGAGAGATGAGGCTTCTGTTATCATCAACACACGGCAGATGGCTTTCTTTGCCGAGCTCTTCATCTCCCGTCCTACGACGTCCATCAGAATAGGGGGGGGGGTTGAGAGAGAGAGGGGGGACAGCGAGGTGAGGGTGGGACATAGAGGGGGCCCTAGAGCGGGACAGTGGGGGATGGGGGGTGTTGGGACGTCGGAGAGAACAAACATCCGAGCAGACTGATCCGAAAAATGGCCGATAAAACTTGGATGAATAAAAATGATAAAATATCGACATGTTGAGACGTTTAGTAAAGACAAACAAGATACTCGACAGGCACCGATTGGTAGGAGGCCCCCGGGGGTCGGGATGGATTTGGGGAGGGGGGGGGGGAATGCCGGGTACGGGGTATTCGGTTAATAGGTGGGAGAGCATTCGGTGTGAGGACCATGTCTGGATACTGGACAGGTCGGTCGGTCGGCGGTCTAGGACAGCGGCTAGGCCATACGGAGAGGGTCCGGGATTTCTGACTGTCTGTCTGTTTGTCTGTTTGTCTGTATGTGTGTGTGTGTGTGTGTGTGTGTGTGTGTGTGTGTGTGTGTGTGTGTGTGCGGTGTGTGTGTGTGTGTGTAGTGTGTGTGTCTCGGAAGGGGGGGGTAGTTGGACGGCGAGAGTGGCGCCCTCGGCCTAAAAACCGGAGCCCATCCACCGACCAGCCGGACACTCGATCGTCAAGGATTCGTGCTCGACGCTCCAGTAGGGCTCACTCGACGAACGGGATCCAGCGACTCACTCGCCGCTCCAGAACACTCCGGCCGACTCTTGGGCGGCACCAGGACGCCAGAACAACTCGCTAGCAGCCAGAAGAGGCTCCACCGAGCACCGGACGAGCGCGGGACTCTCGCAGTGACACTCTCCGGCGCTCCATCTCACACTTCGGCTACCTGTCTCAGGTAAGTGGGGACTTCAATCTCTCATAGTTGACACATACTCTTATTGTTTATTTTCTTAATTCACTCCGAGGAGGATTGCTACTCGAGGATTACAACTCGTTCTTGAAGTATTTCGCTTCGGCGACAACGAGCTAGACACAATCGCCCGGACTTCTCGTTCGCTCCTGAATCGGACAGCCATGATCCGGACGAGAGTCAAGCCACGGAGCCTCGAGATGATCGGGATGGCAGCGATCCGACTTAATGGAGGGCGGGCGGGCGGGCGGGTTGGCTAGTGGGGGTCCTCTTTCGACCCATTCGGACTCTCAACGTTCTTCTGGATAGTCGGCACTTCTCCTGGATGGCCCACCCTTCTGTTGAACAGTCAGGCGAGTGAGTCAGTTATCGAAGCTAATTGTACGTACCTCTTTATAGATGATGACTTCTCTCTTGTTCCAATGATGACGTCTAGCAGATCCCTAAGTTCGTTGGCTCTCTGTGACCTAGAACAGACTTCCGGACCCGTTTTTCGTCTAAAAACGTAATTGAGAAGACGAGCCTCGCTCATTCGATTGTCGCATTTCCGACCTTTTAGCGTCATCACCTGCTTTCGTATTAGTCACGTTTTGATTAATCGACGCGAAACGTGTCATCAATTTTATCTGCGTGTTTTCTCGATGTTTTGACATTATGATTATCGGGTTTCGAAACCGTAATTCTCATTTTTTTACGATATTTCGAAAAAGCGCGATTAATCTTTACGAGGTCATTATTATAAATTTTGTTTTGGTTTGTAATCAGGATTCCTTCGTTTCGATCGGACACGGTAATCCTGATGAAGAAGCTATTAATTAGCAAGATAAATGTTGATAATTGTATTTAATTATCAGACGCTGAACCGAAGCCGCGACTCAACCGCGAACACAGTCGGCTAAACGGCTACCTATCTCCTGAGTGAGTGAGTGAGTGAGTGAGTGAGTGAGTGAGTGAGTGAGTAGTCAGTCAGTCAGTCAGTCAGTCAGTCAGTCAGTCAGTCAGTCAGTCAGTCGGTGGTTTCATTAAACTCGGCGCTCGTCACATCTGGGATATATATGACCGAGTCCCGTAGGGATACATCCCACAAATACGGGTAGAACTAAGATTCGAACAACGAACTGCAAAGTTTAAGAGCGACACTCTCTTCATTACGTCATCGGTATGTCCCGCGATAACCAGCAGAAACTGCCTCCCCCCTCCTCCTCCAGCTGAGGACGTAAATGTTATATATTTACTATCATTTTAATTAAGCGGAGGATGGAGTTCGGGAAGATGAGGGACGATTTGAAAATTGACGAATGTCCTCTTGTTTTATGTCCATTTAAATAAATCGTCGTTTCGTTAAGAATAACGTTAATTATTTAATTAGACGAGGTAACGGCTCGGATTGTTTTGATTTATGAAAAAAATTATATATTGTTTATTAAAATAAACATCAGTGATATAATAATAAAATTGTGACATGATGATGATAATAATAATAATAATAATAATAATAACAACAATGACCGTTTATTTTATGACAAAGTGAGTGTTGTCGTTTTTTTGTCTCTCCGGTTGTGACACGACATAAACATCTTAAGGTGATTTGTTACCGATCTAACGTTGGCTAGAACACTATAGTACGCCCTCACTCCTTACAGACGATAATAACACATCAACGGACAGTCTCTGATGAGTGTTTTATACATATATAAAAACACAACCTGACAAAACAGACACTTCATCCGAGATTGTTCACGATAAAATGGTTTAAGGAAAACAACTCTCGACCTCAGTAACACCAGCGACACCTGACGATTGGTCGACAAACGACGGGCGATAATCGGGGCATGATCAGGCCAAGTAAATGGGCTTGCGGTATGACGTAACTGTCGAGATGGTCGGGTTGCGATAGAGAAATGGTGGGGGAGGGGTTGTTCGGGGTCAACGAGTCAGTGAATGAGTGAGTGAGTGTGTGTGTGTAGGGTTTAATCACACACACACCAGGACGAAAAGGTCGTTCAGTGAAGCCTGTTTTAGTGGCCTGTTGCGACAAACGGGTGAGTGAGTGAGTGAGTGAGTGAGTGAGTGAGTGAGTGAGTGAGTGAGTGAGTGGCTGGCTGGCTGGCTGGCTGGCTGGCTGGCTGGCTGGCTGGCTGGCTGGCTGGCTGGCTGGCTGGCTGGCTGGCCGAATTAAAAAGATTACATGAAATAGACTAAGATACATATATAGATAGACAGACAGACAGACAGACAGACAGACGGGTGGCGAGATGGACAGACAGACAGACGGAATGGAGAGACGGACAGACAGCCGAACAAACGGTGGATATTAGATAGATAGATAGATAGATAGATAGATAGATAGATAGATAGATAGATAGATAGACAAAGAATGCCCGGTCAATGATCGAGATGGACTCTACTGATCTCAGTCACTATCAGACCATCTCGCTATTCAAAGCTCTGACGAAGCCCAGATAACGCACTCGAAGGCCTTCGTCAAATACACACACCTGGCCCCGAGTGGTACTCGTATCAGGGCACCCTCTGTGTCGTATCCTAGCATCCGGACACCTCTCCGTATAACCTCGACGCCAATCACCGGCCGGCAAACGTACGCACATTCGGGGGTTAAGTGGGCGACTTCTTGCGGCGATCCATTACGACCGATGAACGATATTAGCGGACGAACTCACGCTCCGGTACGTGATCCGAGCCCGGTTTCCTGTCGGGTCGGGGACTCCATAAATCGTGATTTATATTCGCGGGCCGAGCTCCGGGGGAACGTGGGCCACGTTCGGGCCGTTCTCTCGCCGACAAAACGTCACCGGCTCATAAATTATTACGCGGGCGCACCTTGGGCGCTATTTATAATTAAATCGGAACCGAATTCACAGTTCGGTCAGATGCAGATGCAGGAAAAGTGCGCAGTATTCCGACAAGGTGGGGTCGGCCTTCGTGCGAGAGACATATGGCGGGGGAATTGTGATTCGGAAGAGTGGCTGAATTGATAAGAAACCGAAATAAAGCCACGTTTGTTAGTCGATTACGGGGTGGGGGGGGGGGGGGAACTTAAAACCGTTACGACGAATAGGATAATGCTTCCCAGACCGCGGGCTGCGTTCGTCCGTTGTTGAGACAGAGACTAGGGGGGGGGGCGCCGCCCAGCGATCGGGATCAATCCGAGGACGAGTGGTCGGAATAAATCTCTTTCCGGTTCTGTTGGCGGCGCGCGGCATCACGTCGGGACGATATCGTTGCCGGGTTAAGTCGCCCCGGAGCGAGACGACCGTTGTCAGAATTGTGGCCGCGGGCGAGTTGCGGCGTCGGTTTGGTGCGCGAATTTCGCTCTCGATATTACGAACGGATCGGGGAACATTAATCACAGGAGAGACGTTAAGATATGACGGCGTTCTCTCGTTCGTTCGTTGGAATACATTAATAGGAAGGCTGTGGCGAAATAGCCCACTCGAATGGTTCTCAATAACTTCATTGCCGTAGACGACTTGTAGTGGGCCGAAAAAATAACAGGCCGATAGGACGCCGGCTTGAAGCCACAGGGCGACACACGTTGTTTCGATATTAAACGCATCAACTCGTAATAGATTGAAGATAAATCGCTCTGAAGGATTTGGGCGAATTACGGTCTCGAGCAGTCTCGCACCTGCCGATTGTTGGAAGTGTTATCTGAGCTTTAATCATGTGTTGTTGCTGGTGAGTACGATGTCTTGTGGCGAATAAAGGTATTTATTTAGTTAGTTTTAAATACAATTACTAAAACTTTGATAACGCCAAAACTTTTATATGGACACACACACACACACACACACACACACACACACATATATATATATATATATATATGGCGTGTCAGTTTGAGACACATGTTGAGTAGAACTCTTTGTCGACAATCCCGGTTTTTTCATCAAGCAATTACTGGTGAAACTGTCTGTGGTTGGCTTTGTTTCAGCCTGAAGACGATTTGGTTTAAAGAAATATTTTTATTTTACCAGTTACCTAACAACGTCAAACGCCTTTTTGAAATTAAAAATCGATAAACAGTATATATTAATCAGGCGACGCTCAACTGGTAGGGTATATACACACACGGATATATTTGCGTACAATGATAGTGAAGAAAAACACACAGTAGCTTCTTAAAATTTTATTATTAAATTATTTGTTGATCGGGAATCCACTAAAGCGTATTCACAGTGTGGCCATTGATCAGCTGACAAAATGAATGTACAATTGCTTACAACAACAATAACATTATTCAATACACACAACAATAACTATGTATATATATATATATATATATATATATATTATATATATATATATTATATATATATTCTAAGCTACATCAATAGGAACTTATTTATAAATGATATATAAAATATGTTGAAACTAAATTCAACAAATTGACGACGAAACATCTCAGAGTATGTTACAGGAACTAGGATGGGGGTGGGTGTGAGGGGGGGGGAGGCAGGGACACATTCGTCTTTCACATTCACGACCTAAGAGGAGACCTCAATGCCAAATACGTGCTTCGAATTTCGTCACAGACGTCGCAACATTTCGACCTCTCCGGCAACAACCTCGTCTTACGACCGCCCGACAATCGGTTCCTTTGTCGCCGAGACAGATCACGTGATGGCCTACGTCAGACGAGGCCGAAGCGTCACGAAGACAAAAGAGCCGCTAGCCGTCGGATGGCGATGGGGAGATTAATCGCCTAAAGATGATGACCACACTCGAAACATCCGCCGACGACCGAGTACCTCATTGAGCCCGGGGACAGGTGATGCCCTCAACGGGACAATGACAATCGGAGGGAATACTTGCCCGTTCGGTGAAGATTACCATGGCCTCGGAAGGACCAACCCCATAGGCCCCGTCATCGGAGACGGGACGAGACGCACCCCCGGGGACCTACCTGCCACACTGCCCAACTTTTGATCTCCGTTCATCGTCGTCGTCGTCGAGTTCGTCGTCATCGACGTCAACTTCGAACAATCCGATGACGCGGTGTGGCCGTATACACCTCCTCGGAATGATATTACCGGGTGTGATTGATGACGTACTCGTCAAGGGGTCGCCAGCCGACGGTGTGGGGTCGTTAATTTGTACGGGGCGTTTCGTTTCGGGCGAAGCTATTTCGCCGCTCGGCCCCGGAAACAAAGCGAGCGCTCCCGAGACGCCATTCGGTGGTCGAAATTACGACTCGTCACTCTCGCCATAAACGGAGCAACGGGCAATCGACTCCCATCACATCCGCACCCCGCCCCGCCTCGCGACACCGCGCTTAATTGTGGCTAATTGCGACGCGCTCGGGCGAGACCTTGCCAGATTTTTACGCTCTGCCCCGCTGATTATTGTTCACCAGACAGACAGAACCGAGTGGGCAGGGGCTCTACTGTAGCGGCCCATCGTCACCTGTCGTAGATGGGGTCCTCACTGTATTGGACAGACTGGAGGAGGTGACGATATGTCTTTGTCCCCGACAACAGACCATCTTAACGGGATTGGAACGTAACATATCGCTCTCTCCCCCCTCTCTTTCTCTATCCATCTCCCTCTCCCTCTCCCCCCTCTCTCTCTCCTATCTCTCTCTTTCTCCCCTCTCTCCCTCTCTCTGTATATCTCTCCTCCCCTCTCCCCTCCCCTCTCTCCCTCCATCTCCCCCTCTCTCTCTTTCACCCTACCCCCCGTCTCTCTCTCTCTCTCTCTGTTTGTATGTGCATGCGTGCGTGCGTGCGTGCGTGCGTGCGTGCGTGCGTGCGCGCGTGCGTGCGTGCGCGCGTGCGTGCGTGCGTGCGTGCGCGCCTTTCTGCCTGACGCTTTGCCCAACAATCCAATACATGTCTGCCTCCCATCTATGTTTCTCTCAGTCTGTTTGTGTGTCTTCCTGTCTGTCTTCCTGTCTGTCTGTTCTTTCGGTTTCTCTCTCTGCTTGTCTTCCAATTGATTCACCTGTCTGTCTATCTCTCTACCCGCCTGGCCATCTGTCTGTCTGTCTGTCTGTCTCTGTCTGTCTGTCTGTCTGTCTGTCTGTCTGTGTGTCTGTCTGTCTGTCTGTCTGTCTGTCTGTCTGTCTGTCTGTCTGTCTGTGTCAACAGACCGCCCCAAATCCTCCCCTCCCCGCCTCATCCCCTGTTACCTGTTATTGTCTATAGCTGTCTGTTGACATAAGTCACGTGTTCTGACACCAGGTCCTACCAGATATCCGATCTCTAATGGCTCGCCCCATACAAATCGTACCCACGGACGATTGGCTCACAATCGGAATCACTCCTCATCGTTTGGCCGGCCAGCTCGGTACGAAACCATTGAAACCGAATTACCCCGGGAACGGGACACAACGAGGAGAGAGAGAGAGAACTGATTGTTTGTGTGTTTGTGTGTGTCCGTCCGTCCGTCCGTCCGTCTACATGTGTTTTAGAGTGCGTGTGTGCACGCGTGCGCGCGAGCGTGTTTGTTTCGGCCCACCTTAGAGCGGGCGGCGTGCGGCGATAGGCGGGCCCGTCCGCGGCAACAAAGCCGACCGAGGTAATGATCCGCCAAATGGATGTCGTGGACCCGCAACAGGCTGGCCGCTAATTGATGCTTAGTTACCGACCAGCCAATGGCACCGTCCCTTTGTACTGGGGAGAGAGAGAGAGAGAGGGAGAGAGGGAGGACGGAGCCGAGAGAGGTAGATAGACAGAGATACACAGAGAGACAGGTAGAGAGTTGACACATCTCTGTTCGAGCATCCTAGAGTGTCCCTATATAAGCTGGAGTGCGCCCTGTAAGAGCACCAATTGACGGCCGAAGCACCCGACACTTCACGCTATTCCCCGAGAAGAGGGCGCCACCTGCAGCCCAACCGACTGACTGCCCGAACTGCGAGAGAGGGAGCTACCCGGGAATGCGTTGTACCCGTCCGATACTCGCTCGGTACTAGCACTGGGTATCGGCCATCGAGTCGCTCGTAGGCGGCGGCGGCGGACTTCCGGTCGTCGAACGAAGGCGCGATGACGTAAATCGGCATTTTACGACGTCATGCAAATCGGAAATCGGATAGCTTCCAATAGCGATAGGGCGGCGGTCGCTGAGTCGTAGTCGTATCATCGGCCTTCGCGGCCGTCATTGGTCATGACCTTTGACCTCTGAATTGCCCCCCGCCCTCGCCAACCAGACGGACGCCCGCTATCCCGAAGAAGGCGCGCGCGCATTACGCATGTCGGCTTGCGTCAGCTGTTCCAGAACGACCTCCATCGAAGCCGTGGTCATGCTGCTGAAGGACAAGACAAACAAACTGATCAACTCGGATCCAAAACACCTGCGCCGGACGCAGTCGGCTCGCGCCAAGCTGCGCACCAAGTCATCCGCGCGTCCTCGATCCAGATCCCCTATCCTCAGCCGTAGCCCATCGCCGATATGTAAATCCTCCAATAATTCTTCTCCCCTACAGATGGACGGAGCCCCCCAGCTGACGATTGGAGCGGAGGTGAAGGCCGCCAGCAGCTTCAGCGTTAAGGACCTTCTGGATCTGCAAGATTCCAGCATGTGCGGTCCGGGCCTGGCACCGGGGGCGCTCGGTTGCGAACCGGATCGTTCCGGATTGTTGGCGCCGCCGTCGCACCCGGCTCACCTGCTGCACGGTCAGGGTTTGGCGCAGCACGGCTCGGCTCCTGAACTCGGAGAGATCGTATCCGGAAATCCGGTACAGGACGTCTGTCGGGGCGATGGCGTCAACATGACGTCAGCGTTCTACGATCAGGATAACCCTTATACCAGATGGCTCCAAAACAATGAGAATATGCATTATTCAGGTGAGTGAGTGAGTGAGTGAGTGAGTGAGTGGTGAGTGAGTGAGTGAGTGAGTGAGTGAGTGAGTGAGTGAGTGAGTGAGTGAGTGAGTGAGTGAGTGAGTGAGTGAGTGGTGGTGGGGTGGTGGTGGTGGTGGTGGTGAGTGAGTGAGTGAGTGAGTGAGTGAGTGAGTGAGTGAGTGAGTGAGTGAGTGAGTGAGTGAGTGAGTGAGTGAGTGAGTGAGTGAGTGAGTGAGTGAGTGAGTGAGTGAGTGAGTGAGTGAGTGAGTGAGTTTTATGTATATTATCATATAAAGTTCTTTATTACTATAGACACTAAATGGACAGTCTATCTATCTATTTGTTTATCTATCTGTCCATATATAGATATAATAGTGTGTCTGTGTGTATGTGCGTGTGTGCGCGCGGCCATCTCTATTTAATGTTTTTCGAAAATAGTACTATAAGCTGTGACAATTTTGACTCTGATACTGTAGGAATAATAATAATAATAATAATAATAATAATAATAATAATAATAATAATATAATAATAATAATAATAATAATATCATCCCGTAGGTTTCGGTTCTGCTCACGTGACGACAAGCGTCCCAAACCACTCGACCAACCACCAACACCACTTACCACATCAACTGCCACCACCACCACCGCACAACCACAATCAACAACAACCACTCGACAAGACCACATCGTGCGGTATCGGTGTGGTCGTTAAGTCGGCGTCGTCCGACTGTGACAAGTCCGAGTGTGATGACGTCAGATCCGGTAAAGACGACGACGACGACGACGATAAAGATGACGTAGACGGGACGACGCAGGAGGGGGAGGCGGCACCGGCCAAGAAGAAGAAGCGGCGCGTTCTATTCTCGAAGGCGCAGACCTACGAACTGGAGCGCCGATTCCGACAGCAGCGCTACCTGTCGGCTCCGGAACGCGAACACCTGGCCAGCATCCTCCGGCTGTCGCCGACCCAGATCAAGATCTGGTTCCAGAACCATCGCTACAAGCTGAAGAAGGCCCGCCAGGAGAAGGGTCTGGATCTGACGCCCCTGCCGGCGCCCCGCAGAGTCGCTGTCCCGGTGTTGGTCCGGGACGGCAAGCCCTGCCAGCCGAGCCTGAATCCGGGTGGGGGGATGGCCAAGTCGCACGACGTCGGATCCGGATTGGGCTCGATGGCTGCCGCCGTCGGAGCCGGGTACGGATCGCTCGGCGCTGGATTCAACTCGATGACGTCGCAGATGGGCGGCGCCGTATCCGGAATGACCGGCGGGATGTCGTGTATGAGCAACATGGCCGCCAACGGACTGGGATCAATGTCAATAAACTCATCCTATCCCATGAACACCATGAGCTCGGTCAACATGGGCATGACGAACGGCAGCCTGGCAGGCTATAATCAGGCCCTGATGCACGCCCAAACCAGATGGTGGTGAGCCCTGAGTGGGATACAGGGCTAGCGGGGGTGGGGGGTGTTACTTGCCTGATAGAGCAGTCAGGGCTGGATTCTGCTAGCGAATCCTTCTTTCGACAACTATGCGCGCGTTAGCGGATTGTCAGGGCACCCGTAGACTTTCAGGGCACCACCAACCTGACAGGGCGGTACTGTAGGTCCCGTGGCAGTTCTAAGAGCTACTACGACGATGATCGGTATATTAGCAGTGCATCGGTACCATGGCAGGCCCTATACAGACCTGTGGCAGGCCCAGATATCATATATCTGGTGTCATCGAAAATGTTAGGGCACCACAATCGAACTTATGTAAACAGCCTGGCAGGGTACAAGGTGACCCTGCCTTACGTCCAATAAAGCTGGTGTTGACCTCATGTAATACAATATATATATATATATATATATATATATATATATATATATATATATATATATATATATATATAATATTTCAGTGTTGTATTGAGCATTTTCTGTAACATATACAAGGATGTATATATTAATTATGTGTTATATTTTTGTATATAGTAAATTATTAATTTCTACATTAATAAAATATTCAAACAAACGAATTGTTGTTATCACGTGACAAATAAAGTGAAAAACGTGTTGTTATTTGTTTTCCAAAAGACAGTGGGAGTCCCTTCAAAATTTTCAACTTAAAGCAGATGTTATATATTTATATCTGTGAATCATTTCGAGTAATCCAGCTGAGATGGTGATAAATATTAAAAATATTTCCATTTTCACAATCCAGTATCATAGCGTAGCGTGTTCATTTTAATATTTTCAATAATCTCTTCTCAATCAAACCGAGACAGATAACAGTCCAAGTTGTCGGACGAGATTATATCATCCTTATCTCGTGATTACTATAAACCTCTTCCTCAAAATAAACCATTTTAATGTTAATTTTTGAGGTGAATAGATATTCACCAGTCTAATATTCAAACGATTTTGATTGCTCCCTGTAAGGGATTTTCGTTATGGATGCAGTGCTTCTGACCACCTCCTGTAAGTATATATGCTTCGTTTATATATATATATATATATATATATATATATGCATAAATATATAAAATACCTGAGATAAATTACTTTTATTCACACACACAAACACACACACACACACACACACACACACATATAGTTTTATTCACTCGATATGCCTCAGATCAGATTAAGATAAAATTATCTAATTTTGGCTTTCTATGGCAACATAATTCAAAGCCAGACTTTCATCAACATACATCAAACGATTATTTGGAGCCCAATATTTTATAATTCCAATAAAATTGAGTTGTATTAGCATTGTTACTCACTCAAGTACTTATATATTGCGCCTTATACACAATTCGTAATAAGTTGACACGCAACGAGTAAAAAAAAACACAGGTTGATGACGTCGATACGCAACTGTGCCGGCAGAATTTGCCGAATGAAACCGGACAGAGCCGAATATTCATGAGCTTGCTTTATATGGGAACGAATTACTGCTCGGGATGTGTTTTCTTCGTCCGCGCATTTAAAATATCCAAAGGGTTGTAACGGCTTAATACAAAAATCACATCATTGATCAACTTAATATATAAAATAATAAGATTTAATCTTATCTACAGATTAAATAATATTAATTATATATGTTGGAGTGGGATGAAAATTTATAAAGAATTGCTTTAACTACAGTAATACACTATTTATGCCTTATCATATCTACTTACATCTAGATTAACCGACATTGTTGGTTAATTGTAAAGAATGCTAAATAATTAATATTCTGCCATTTGTAATCTTAATGTAGATGTAATTGATGTAAAGTAAAATAATCGCCATAATTATATTGCAATGAATACATAAATTAGAAATGAAATATTACATTCACACAAACTTTATATTACATAAATAATGACTCCCAATTTCAATAACGTAATATACATTTGATTGTTTATTCCGAAACACGGTTTGTGTATGTGTGTGTGTGTCTCTCTCTCTCTCTCTCTCTCTCTCTCTCTCTCTCTCTCTCTCTTCTGTCTCTCTCTCTCTCTCTTCTCTCTCTCTCTCTCTCTCTCTCTCTCTCTCTCTCTATGTGTGTCTCTCTCCGAAACACAGTGTTTGTGTGTGTGTGTTTGCGTGCGTTCGTGCGTGTTTGCGTGCGTGCGTGCGTAGGTGCGAAGACACTTCACATTATTTTGTCAATAACAAAGAGAAAACCAATACTGACCTGCTAACGTAACTACAAATGATACCAAAAGGGGGCAGCACCCATCGACTCGATTTACTTACGAGACCGAAGCGACCCTACCCTCTCCCGACACACACACACACACACACACACACACACACACACACACACACACACACACACACACACACACACACACACACACACACACACACACACATACACACACACACACACACACACAACTATCAGATTAAAAAAAGAGCGCCAACTTCTTTACATCAAGAAATACCTCGATTACGTTGAATATATTCATGAGTTATAGTACTATACTTCTAGTAGTATACTTCTAGTATTATGTTTATAGTACTACACTTCTACTATACTATACTATACTTCTACTACACTATAGTTATTGTACTAGCAAAATGTTTTAAGAGGACAGGTAAATATTAGCTTCTTGTGACAGATAACTGATACTTAATATATATATATATATATATATATATATATATATATATATATATGGGACATCAGATGAATGCCTCTTTACGATAGTAGTAGTCATGTGTGTATAGCTGTATGTATGTCTCTCTGTGAGTGTGTATGTGTGTGTATATGTGTGTAGGTTGAGTACTAATCAATATGGTTGGTTCCAGAGACCAGACGTCTGATCACACAAGGACAAGGTTATTTGATGTAAATAGTTATCTTGATGCTCACAGTTATAGTAAGAAACTTACAGAGTACAGAGCGCGCAGGCACACACACACACACACAGAGAGAGAGAGAGAGAGAGAGAGAGACACACACACACACAGAGAGAGAGAGAGAGAGAGAGAGAGAGACACACACACAGAGAGAGAGAGAGAGAACACACACACAAAGAGAGAGAGAGAGAGAGAAACAAGTGGACAGAAGTATGTTTTTTCTGACGACTGACTGACTGACTGACTGATGACTCACTCATTCACTCACGCATTCGCTCACTCACTCACTCACTGCTTTCAAAGTGGTTAATTTATATAAACTAATTATATAAATAATAAACTTCACCTATTACGACACACACACACACGTACGCACACGCGCGCGCGTATATAACTTTTGTTAAACCCCATCCTAAGACGTCTATTGTTATAAAAACAAAATGATAAAAATCTTAATATTTCCTGTAATCCTAGTTACTAGAGGTTTCGTTTTGCGCTCGCTAGATGTCACCACGTGCTTGACAACTCATCACAGTGCTAATGGCCCACAGGGGGACAGTACGACAATGATGATGTCTCAGTTAAGGCATACGGGACTACAATATGGCGACAGGAAATGGATGATTTTAGCAGAAGTTGTAATTTTTTTGTGTGTTTTTGTGATTAATTAGCAGTTATGGTTTTTGTTTTTTTTAGATAGGGAGATTAAACTTCCAGTTTTGTTTCGGTACAGTTACTTCATAATAAAAAGCTGAACCATCATACAGTATGGAAGAAAGTAAAACCGATCAAAAACAAACAAACAAACAAGAATAAGAAAATACAAACAAACAAAAACAAACAAACAAACACCAACAAACCAAAAAAACTAACAGAAAGGCTAATAAAAGACTGTGTGCCTTGATTAGGTATCATCTAGTTAACTAAAGGACGGACGGACGGACGGACGGACAGACAGACTAGCGCGCGAGCACGCACACACGCACGCACACACACACACACACACACACAAAGACACAGTTCCGATGTTCCAGTAATTTTATCCCTTTATACAAACGTCGACTTCTCGCCATTAGAAACCTTTGATAGGTTCTGTTTACATTTAAGATTTGTACCGTTTTGACTCGATCCTCGGCTCGGCTCTTATTCCCGGGGGAGGTTTGTTCTCGTTAAACACGTTCTATGGCTGAGGGTAGGGTCAAATTATGAGGTAAACTAGGCTGAGAGCGGACAAGGTCGTATGAAGGACATATTGTTATTCCGTACTATTTGATGTGAGATGTTATCGTTTGAGAGATGAATTCTTCTTTAAGGATCTCTCACTGTTATGTTATTATGTAGCCATATTTTTTGTCTATGTATGTATGTGTGTATTTATGTGTGTATATATGTGTGTATTTCTGTCTGTCTGTCTGTCTGTATGTATGTATGTTATATGTATGTATATTTATGTATGTATGTATGTATTATTGTATGTCTGTCATGTCTGTCTGTCTGTCTGTCTGTCTGTCTGTCTGTCTGTCTGTCTGTCTGTCTGTCTGTATGTCTGTCTGTCTGTCTGTCTGTCTGTATGTATGTATGTATGTATTATATGTATGTATGTATGTATGTATGTATGTATGTATTTATGTATGTATGTATTGTATGTATGTATGTATGTATGTATGTCATGTCTGTCTGTCTGTATGTATGTATGTATGTATGTATGTCTGTTTTATTATGTATGTCTGTTGTCTGTCTGTATGTATGTATGTATGTATGTATGTATGTATGTATGTGTATGTTTGTATGTTTTTATGTATGTTTTTATGTATGTATGTGTGTGTTTATGTATGTGCGTATATATGTAAGTATATGTGTATGTATGTATGTATGTATGTATGTGTATGTTGTATGTATTTATGTATGTGTGTATTATATTATGTGTGTGTTTAGTATACTCGATAATATGGATGTGTCAGGGATAAATAATCATATCATCCATATTATTACTTAGTAATTTAAGTATATATATATATATATATATATATATATATTTTATATATACTTAATATATATGAATGTATGTATATATTGGGTATGTATGTATATATGTATGTATGTATGTATAGTATGTATGTATGTATGTACGAATATAGTTGTATCTATATATATATATATATATATATATATATATATATATATATATGTGTAGTGTGTGTGTGTGTGTGTGTGTGTGTGTGTGTATGTATGTTATGTATGTATGTGATTTTTGCGTACAGGCATAAATACACACATCGTACAATGCACACGCATTGCTAGGATGTGCACCCACAGTGTTTGAACAGGCACTGGTACAAAGAATCTCGAATCGCGAATACAGCCCCCGGACGTCTCAAGAGGATCCCGAATTTATGTCCATCGTCGACTCTTCATGCGTATGTACGGGCATATGGTCGAGTACGTTGATGCATGCATGTGGTTGTATGTGTACGCATTTCCATCGATGCGTGTTCACGCACGACGGTACCCCTATTTAGTAAAACATTTCTAATGGCTCGCCACCATTAGGTCATTACGACTAATGGAAGATATGAGATACGAGTACATCATTTCTGTTTTGAGCATTCCGCGCACCAAGTAAGCCAATAAAAGCTCCATTTTCTCGCATTATCAGCAGACATGAGGCGATTCGCATCACGTGACCAGCGAAGTGAAACCACGTGACGTGAACAGAATGTTAACAATTGACGATTTACGGCGGGAGATCTGACAATATGGCAGACGATACGGTTATAATGTCTGCAGAGCAATATGCCGATATAGTAATTGAACTGATTTGTCAGTCAGATATGTGGTATGAGTGAGTGAGTGAGTGAGTGAGTGAGTGAGTCAGTCAGTCAGTCAGTCAGTCAGTCAGTCAGTCAGTCAGTCAGTCTCAGTCAGTCAGTCAGTCAGCAGTCAGTGAGACAAGCAGGCATACAAGTGGACAGACAGACAGACAGACAGACAGACAGACAGACAGACAGACAGACAGACAGACAGACAGACAGACAGACAGACAGACAGACAGACAGACAGACAGACTATACTACACCCCAACAACTAATCACCGAACACCGAACTCGGGAATGTCCAATAATGACCACATTTCTCAAACCAGAATTTATTACCGCCATTTTATTTGTGAACCCCTCTCTCTCTCTCTCTCTCTCTCTCTCTCACACACCTCATTCGTTTCATTCTACAAATATTCCCTCACAACCCGTGCCGAGAAATCCCCGAACCGGAACCGGAAATACCGTTAGCGCCGTCAGAATGCATAGGATCCGTTTGATTAAGACTGGCCAGTCACCTTCAAAGACGTGACCCGGCTTTCAGGGTTCCGAATCAATCATTGAAATATGGAAATGTATTCATTTTACGGCCAGTGTCTGTGTGTGCGTGTGCGGGGCTAAGCGGAGTTCAGCCCGCCGAGCCAGTGCCCGGTCAGTTCGTCAAACATTGAGCGTTCTCGGGCTCAGCGGGGTTGATGGGGCTGAGGAATGTGTCCCACAATATACCCACCCACCCTCACTCTTCTAGGCTTTTGTTCCAAATCATGATTATTGGCTACATACGCAGGGCAGGGTGGCGCAGGGCGGGGCAGGGCAGGGCGGCGCGGCCCAGCATAATCTGAGCTTGTAAATTAATCGTCGTTTGTCGGCTCAAGACATAAAAATATCTCTCTCTTTCATCCGGACATCGTCACGTCCGTCTTAATGGTGGCTTATCACCGATTGTAATTCCGCCCTACCCCCTCCTCCCCGTTCGTGTGATCCGTCGATGAGGAGCGGGCCGATATATCAACGGCTCACGGGTTTAGAGTTCGTCGATCGGCGTGTCGACGATTTTTAATGAAGTATTTACGTCCCCCGATGACGGATACCCGACCGCTTTGAAATATCGCCGCCCGGGTCATCACCTCCTTCGCTGAAGTCGCCCGTCAGTAGTTAGCCATTTCTAGGAAACCGCGCGTCGGCTGTTCGGGACCCTGAGAAGGGTTTTGTCTTCGGTCGATTTCGTCGTCGGTTGAAGATTTGCGGCTGTTCGGCTGAGCCGGGGCATTTTTATGGTCGATGATGAGCCCGATTAGTCGGGACGGGCGACCGCTGATGATACGGTGTCTTTCTTTGATCGTAAAGTCGCCGTTTATAGATGACAGTCGGCTATCATCCGGCTGACTCCGTGATCTCTTAAGTAGATGAGGGGTTATTTTTTCCTGGTGGTTTAATTCCTAATGGCGATGGAGGGTGAATGAAATTAAATTCTACTGTTCTTTGAAAATAGGGGCCCTTCTAAGTGTATTTATGAAGATTGTATGGGTCGATCTCACTCACTCACTCACTCACTCACTCACTCACTCACTCACTCACTCACTCACTCACACTCACTCACTCACTCACTCACTCACTCACTCACTCACTCACTCACTCACTCACTCACTCACTCACTCACTCACTCACTCACTCACTCACTCACTCACTCACTCACTCACTCACTCACTCACTCACTCACTCACTCACTCACTCACTCACTCACTCACTCACTCACTCACTCACTCACTCACTCACTCACTCACTCACTCACTCACTCACCACCCACCCACTCACTCACTCACTCACCCACCGGCCATGTACCCCGATGACCACGTGTACGATCGTCGAGACCCACCTCTACGTGCAACACCCCCCCCCCGAACTGCCACCCAGAACCTCAAAAAGGAGCTCGCCACTTTAAGAAACGGTTCTAATGTTGTGTTATTGACACAGGGACGAACTGCCCGAGGAGCAATCGTTCAACGAATAAACTAAAAACATGTCAGCTATGAGTGTCTGTAATAATAATACCGTTTCTAGAACACTTCACCTAAAGAGCGCCCCACTTCACAAACCTCACATAAGTCTTTCACCGCCCAGAACCAACATTCAAGAGAAGAACGGAATTGATCTCAGCAGCAACTTTCTGGCTTTTCAATTCAACGAGACTCGAACTATGTCGAGTCTGTATGTATGTATATGTCTGTGTGTGTGTGTGTGTGTGTATGTATGTGTGTATGTATGTCTCTCTGTGTGTGTGTGTGTGTGTGTGTGCTTGTGTTGGGGGTGTATGTGTGTGTGTCTGTGTGTGCTCGTGGAGGACAACAGTGTATTCGGAGAGTGCCGTTTATATACTTGACGTTGGTCGGTTGAAGTCTCCGCTTATGTTTCATTCTCTCCCTTTCTCTCTCCTACCACCCCCCCCCTCACGTGACCGTGCGCTTAGCGGCTCGGTGCCGAAACCCTCGGGCCGTAGCACAAACAACGCCTCGGACACGACGAAGCCGATTAACCCGCAAACAGGTCGACTCCAAACGCGGCCGCATTGAAGTCCCCCGATAGGAGCGACGATTTTCAAAGGGCCTCGATGCGAGCCTGGTCTCTATGCCCAATTGACGTTTGAACTTATAATTTCCAGTTTCTAAGGAGCTTAGCCGTGCTCTATATTTGGCTGGTCATTGTTAGCCATCGACTGTGTTTGTGTTTGTTGTCGGAGAATTGAATTTCGTCTTCGTCAAAGCTCGGCTCTGCCTTTGGAACGCGCGTGAAACGGTCTGTTCTTAGCGTTGGCCGCGAGGTGTCGGAGCTGAATTGAGATCGTCGGCGGCCGAACTATAGGAGATGAGACAGGTGTGCCGTCATCCAGACTGTTATATTATAATTAGAAATGAGAGATAATTTGACGGCTTTGGCGTGAAGTGGGATGACGGAGAGATAAGAGAATAATTGGATCGTATGATGTCCTGTTACGGGATCGTTGTGGACTCGTTGTCAACATTGGCTCGGGTTATAGGAATAGACCGGTGGTGGTGTTTGGGGGGGGGGGGGGGCAAGTGTGATGAATGATGGCATATATGAATGAATGAATGAAAGAATAAAAAACTGATGGAGAAAAGAACGACAGTGAGTGAGTGAGTGAGTGAGTGAGTGAGTGAGTGAGTGAGTGAGTGAGTGAGTGAGTGAGTGAGTGAGTGAGTGAGTGAGTGAGTGAGTGAGTGAGTGAGTGAGTGAGTGAGTGAGTGAGTGAGTGAGTGAGTGAGTGAGTGAGTGAGTGAGTGAGTGAGTGGTGGTGAGTGAGTGAGTGGTGGTGGTGAGTGGTGAGTGGTGAGTGAGTGAGTGAGTGTGAGTGGAGTGGTGAGTGAGTAAGGAGTGAGTGAGTGAGTGAGTGAGTGAGTGAGTGAGTGAGTGAGTGAGTGAGTGAGTGAGTGAGTGAGTGAGTGAGTGAGTGAGTGAGTGAGTGAGTGAGTGAGTGAGTGAGTGAAAGAGTGAGTGAAGGAGTGAGGAAGGAGTGAGTAATGAGTGAGTGAAAGAGTGAGTGAGGAGTGAAGGAGATGGGAGGAAGTTAGGAAGCGAGCGAGCGAGCGAGTGAGTGATAAAAAACGAAAGAAAGAACGAACTAACAAATATTTCAGTAAATGAATGAGTGAGTGAGGAAAAGAATAAATGAATGAACAAATGAATGGACTGACTGGACAACACAATGACATCAACGGCCCTTTCCAATATGGCGACCCCGTCACCCGACCTTTTAATTGGATAAACTTAATTTTTCAAATTCCGCGATGTTTTCATCGTAATCTGACGTCTTTGAACTGGCAACATGGTGTCACACGTCACACCCGTAATGGTACTATAAGGAAAATACAACCTCCTCCCTGATCCTCCCCCTCTCTACCTACATACCGCGCCACCTACCGGAACGTTAATTATACACCTTCTAATGCGACGTTTTTACATCGGTCACATCGGCGGCCAAGTGACAGACAAGGTCTGTGACATCAATGTGACCATCGTATGACTAGAATGTCGATGTCTGAAAACCCTCCATCCCTTCTCCTCCTTCTACCCCCCCCCCCACCCGTACTGTCACCAGAAGGCCGTATCCGTCTAGAGAATAGAAGAGAGCGGGACACCCCGTAATCTATCCATCTATCATCAATCACGGACCCCCCGCACAAAGACGACTACTATCTCATCCATCATTAGTCATTTCACTATATTTCACGCCCATACAGTTAGTATGGTAGTTAGTGGAAGAGTAATTAAACAAGTTAAAATGTCTCATCATTATCTACACATCACTAGTTGTCTCCTAGTTATTGTCAACGATTGACGAAACACGCCGCTTATCTAGGGATAGCTGGAGGTGGTATATATATATATATATATATATATATATATATATATATATATATATATATATAGAGAGAGAGAGAGAGAGAGAGAGAGAGAGAGAGAGAGAGAGAGAGAGAGAGAGAGAGAGAGAGAGAGAGAGAGAGAGAGAGAGTGAGAGAAGATAGAGAGAAGAGTAGATAGAAGAGAGAGATGATGAAAAGAAGAGGGACACACACACACACACACACACACACACACACACACACACACACACACACACATACATATATATATATATATATATATATATATATACATATATATATATATATATATATATATATATATATATATATATATATATATATAAGGATATCAGTATGAGGTCAAGGCCGTTTGCATTCTTTGCAGAATATTTCCACAATCTGCCCACCATCCGTCCATCAACCCACCCGACCGCCCGCCCAACCACTAACCGGCCAACCACCCACCATTATCTCCCAATTATTGAGATGTCGCCAGCCCCTCATCAAACACCCACACGTGGACACACCCCGAGGGGAACCGAAGCCGCGTGCTGACAAGTCGGGGCGAGTAGACGAGCGCGCCGCATTAGGAATTCCCAAGCACACTCGCTAAATTCCGAAACCGGAAGCGGCAATCCTGACACCCAAAACGAGACCAGAACGCAAACACGGCGTCACGTGATCGGTTTACGCCCCCCCCCCCCCATACTCCACACACGCCAGACCGTGGCCTGTTTAATGGCCGACCAGACTGACATTTCCCCTTTGACGTGGTCTTTCTCAGCTGACGAGGGAACGAAAACAAATATTTTTGATGAAAATCGCAGAATTTCTCGGCGAGAACCACTTCCTTTTGGTCGTTCTGCTGTTGACCGATAGGTGGCTGGTTTTCGCTAATTTATTCAGCTTCTGGGATGTTACAAAGTGTCTCGGTGTCCTGGTGACTAGGAGAAGAGTGTCACCTGTCAATAATGGTTAATGCCTGTCTTGAGTACTTGAGTAGGATCGTGTACTCGGTTGGTTGGTACTCATGATCAAGTCTCGTGTATTTGTGGTGTTCCGGGAGTGGATTTATGACAACTAGTGTGTGGCATGCTGAGTTAATAGTACCGGAGAGATGTTTGTCAACAGACATCTCTCTCTCTCTCTCTCTCTCTCTTTCTCTTTCGATGGATGGATTGATGGATGGATGGATGATTGGATGGATGGTTTGATTGGAAGAGTAACACACATACACAGACACACGCGCGCACACACACAATATATATATATATATATATATATATATATAGAGAGAGAGAGAGAGAGAGAGAGAGAGAGAGAGAAATGATTGATGTTTCACGGCCACTTTTGTACACATGATAGGCTTAATGGGCCGAGCGACCTCCAAAGATAATGAACCGAAGTGAAAGATAAAACAACCTTCAGTTATTCCCATGCCGAGATTCGAACACGGGTGGTAGTGATCTGTGGTCCAACACGCTAGTATACCGCTAGACCACGGAGGAAGAGGAGAGAGAGAGAGAGAGAGAGAGAGAGAGAGAGAGAGAGAGAGAGAGAGAGAGAGAGAGAAGAGAGCATGTAAATTATCGGTCTAATAGATTGATAGATAAACAGGTAGTTAGATCTGCTGTTAGTGATAGTTCGACAGGTTAATTATGTCAAGGTCACCAAGACTCCGACAAGAGAGACAGGGGTGGGGGGAAGAAGGAGAGAGACATCGCCAAACGAAGGCTAAGTATGAAGTGAAATAAAATCCTCGCCACGACGAAAGTGCTGCCCTCTGGTAGCCGGTAATATCGCCCCGACTGATGGCCCAGCTAATAGCGTGCGCCAACGCCGGTCCGACCGCTAACAGCGGGTAATGTGCAGCACCTGATTGATGTACGACTGGTCGAGTCGGCCAGCCCGGGCCATCTTCCGACCGGAAGCGGCCTCCTTCCGACGCAACCTGGTCCAATATGGCCGCCACCCTAAGCCATCAATTTAGTCGCCGGCTTATTAGCCTGGCCCGTTCGCTGTAAATTAAATGCCTAAGTGGTGCTTCTTCAATTCGAATGGTGTCACTCTCGAACTGCGAGTCGGAAGTGAAGGGCACAATATAAACGGAGGTTATTTGTACTCCGACCCGCTCAATGCCGCCATAACGTAGGTAATGACCGGCGGCGACGACGGCGGATGAATCCCGGACGTTCGCGGCGGTAATGCGTCCCGGAAACGTATAGCGAGGCGCGGAGTGATACCGCGCTTGTTATGGCGTGTTACGGGGAGGATTTTATGGCGGGTCGGCGATATTTAGGGTAATTGTTGGTCGTATTAGGGGCAGTTCGGAGGCCGCGGTTGGCGTGACGTCGCTAATGGAGACCGGGCGATAATATGTGAACGGTGGCCGACGGCGGCGCTAACTGGCGTCTTAAGACCGCACATTAACCAGCCCGAGGCCGCCCGGAATGACACGTGACGTATGACGTAGTAGGACGCGTAGAACGGCCCGTGTGTAATTCGAGAAATCCTTTTTGCGACCCTACGAAGTTATGGGCTTAGAAAGTTAGGAAATACAGTTTGGGGTGGGGGAGTCGTCAATGCGCGTGTACGCGCGGGTACGCAGACGCTTCGCACAGAGTTTACACGACTTTCATCTTAACACCTGTATATTAATAATTACCGCATTAAAAGAAACGAAATATTGGTCCACGCCATCAAACTGTCAATTGATATATTAATTGAAAAGATGCCACATTACATTCAGTGTTATCAATATTCAAACAGATTAATAACAGTCGGCTTCTGCCATAATCACAGGTATAGCTTCAACACCAAAAAACACAGGTGGCTATATATATATATATATATATATATATATATATATATATATATATATAAGTTGCCTTTGATGTTCAGTGGCAATCATATACCAATTATTCGTCTTCAGTATAATTTCTATAAGCCTCATTCATCATTGAGTCAAACAAGCAAATAATTTCGCCACAGTACTTCATTCATCAGAGAATTTATTGCTTACAATATCTTTTCATTATTCGCTTATTTTACGCTGTTGACTTTTTTGTCGGCAGCAATTTTTGCCGAGTGACTGCCTATGAAAGGTTTGACAGCTCCTGTATATACCGTACCCTCACCTACATAGAGCGTGTGTGGGGGTGTGGTGGTGTGTGATAGGGTCACTACTGTATTGCTATATGGGCATATGGTGTGAGAAGGCGTGCTTATTGTTATAGACAGGTATGGTGATATGGTAATTTAAGTCTGCATATACATATGGCGGCAATATGTTTATACACATAAAGGTGCATATGGCGACGGCATTTATATACACATATGTCTACATATAGGTAATGCTATGTATACGGGTAAAGATTTTATGGTGACGATGTATTTATGCGCATAAGTGTATATATGGTGATATTTTGTGTATACACGTGAACACATATAGGATGACAATATGTGTATACATATAACATGGTGATGGTGATGATATGTGTACACACATAACGTATATATGGTGATGATATGTGTGTACACATAACGCATATAGGATGACAATATGTGTACACGCGTACAGTTGGTGCGTATAGATATTCAAAGACATACACGTAAACACATGCATACTTACACACACAGGCGCGCGCGCGCACACACACACATACCATGCCCAAAAAAGTTATTAATACATACATAGATACATATTTGGGTAACGGTAGCGTGTTGTACCACAGATCACTACCACCCGTGTTCGAATCTAGGCGTATCTGAAGGTTGTTTCTTCTTTGACTTCGCTTCATTACCTTTGGAGGTCGCTCGGCCCATTTAGCCTACCTTGTGTACATAAGTGGCCGTAAAACATCAATCATCATCATCACATACATACATATACGTTTAAATTGATTAGGTCTAATTGTATTATGGGAATTAGTCTTTAGATATGTGCCATATATATATATATATATATATATATATATATATATATTTATATATATATATATATATATATATATATATATATATATATATATATATATATATACTACTGTATATTGTATGTGCGTCCCAAAAGATACACACACACACATACACACACACACACACACACACACACACTGAGATATCTTGTCGATACCCTAACCGATGTGTTTTAACAAACGAGTGCACGATTTATGAAAGCTGATTTGCTCATAAAACATTTACGACCATAATAAAAGTCAGCGCCACCTAGAGTGACATATATACCATCTGTCTTTAGTCTAATACATAAGTTATATACCGGTCTAAAATCACAACACACGCGCGCGCACACACACGCACACACACACACTAACTGATATCTATCGGTTCTATATTCAGTTACTTAGAAACGCTGGAATTTCCTCGAGAGCATTTGACGCCGTTCAACTCGCAGCTGACAGGTGCGTTGATTTGGTTCAGAAGACGCTACGACGAGCATTGATTGGAAAAAGAGATACGACCGCGTCGAGCACGTGTCCTGGTCGCATCTAGCGCATGAAAGGTGTCAGCAGCGGCCGGAACACATCAAAGTAATAATTGAAAATGCAATTATTTGGTCTAGCCTTCAACTAGTGTTCCGACTCGCTCGCGGTATCCGATGAGAGCGACACGACCCGGGGCTGACTCACAGAGCGTATTGAGATCGTCAGCTCGCTCATATCGGGTCTTCTGTTGGCAAACAGGCGTGATAATTATACTGAAAACGCCTAGAAATCG
>JAODUP010001379.1:22500-69028 GCA_025642065.1 Paralvinella palmiformis | reverse complement strand
TAAATTAAATATATATATATTTTTATAAAATTATATATAATAATATTTTGTATATGAAATTTTTGTTTAGTTAAAACATGTCCTAGATCGTTTATTTATATGAGATATTACTTACTCAGTGAGACGTGGTATTGCCCGAAGCGAGTAAATCGTATTCGTTTTATATTGTCCTTTAATATAAATTGACAAAATATGTTGACTGAAAATCGAACAGCTTCTCTAAGTAAATATGCGACAATATGGATAAACAAATCCAAGATAAAAAAATATACAAGATTGTGCCAAAACAGAGCATAGGACGATTTTTACACTAATACGCGGATATCGACAACAATCTTATATAGGTTATATGTCATATCGTTGGTTTGTTCAGGCCGTAAGGAAATATTGACCGAAAGTATTTTTGGAGTTTTTATTTTTATACATCGTATACACGAGGTAAGCCGTGACCTAATTAAGCAGCTGGATGTAGCTATCGTAAAGCCCCATTATAGCTGTGTCTATATTTGAACTATGTTTAACACAGAAACCCATTTCGTCCTCGTTCTTTTTGTGAACATGTGTACATTAACCGTTGAATCGGAAAAGAATTGCTGAGACGAATAATTTATTGGAAGACGTTAGTCAATAGAAGCATTTTCTAGAGGGCGGGGAGGGGGAAGCATGAGTCTATCGGCCACTAAGCTGGCTGCTATCATTTCGTTTTTAAGTTTTGACCTTGCAACTGGGCCTAGAATGGAGACAATATGATGCTAGTATAACTATAGACGACGCCTGGTCTCTATGTTGTTTATGTCCAGTCCATCCCTTGTAACACATGGAGTGTACAGTATGAGAGTTCTGCCCAAGCTGACCATTGACCGTATATTACTACTATCGGTCCTCTTATCTGCGGTCTATTTCATACTGTATGGAACACAGGCTCTAGACGAAGAGAAACTAAAAGGTGACTTAATAAATAAATGTATTTCACATGTGTTTGTGCCTGAAATTTTATTGTTTGCTTGCTTGTGCATGCGTGCGCGTCTGCGCTTGTATTTATGTGACTGAATGTGTGTGTTGGAGGTCTATCTGTCTATTATTATTATTATTATTATTATTATTATTATTATTAGTATTATATTATATATATATATATATATATATATATATATATATTTATATTCTAATTCGCAGAGGCTCAACGTTGCCGTAATACCTGGTGATGCATTTTTGGATACAGTGAAAGGTTCTGCACCGGAAGATCCCCCCAAAAATGGACAGGCGCATTTACAGCATTCATTTCGCAGGGACATTCGATATCCTGACATCATCGGCTATCCAGTCCAAGGTGGTAACACGCCGACCTGTCCTAACAGAATCCGAGCGAAGGCGTTGAAAGCAAGGTGTGAAAACTCACCGATCCGGAACTACAAATACGGCGACGGACCGAGGGAACACCTGCGCAATGTTGTCCTGGATCACGACAGGAAGTTGTTTTACTGTCTCATTGGGAAGGCTGGCTCGAAGAGCTGGCTCAAGTACCTCGTCAACACCAAACACAGCAATCAGAAGGGTCACCTGAGACACAACAACTTCCTGCAGACAGTCGGCTTGGAGATGTACAGAAACATGCCGCTGGATCTTGTAAACGAAGAGTACAAGGATTATTTTAAGTTCCTTGTCGTCAGACATCCGCTCCAGAGGACGGTGTCGGCATACTACGAGACGGTCATCTTCCACAAGAAGTACAAGAACGAAAGAGAGAAGTTGCTGAACTTTACCGAGTTCGTCGGGCGAGTAACCAGCGACATGCTGGATTTAAACCCACATTGGCGCCGCTACATCAACAGATGTCTGTTGTGCAAGGTCGACTATGAGTACATCGTGAAAACCGAAACAATGGATGAGGACATCAAAGGCTTCAACAGAGCAATCAGCGTCAACGATGAGGAGATGACGGTGAAACTAAGTCATCAGAATCCGTTTACGGACAATGACGAGGAGGACACCACCCAATACAACCATCACTATAAATATGACAAGATGCTCTACGAATTGCAGCGGAAGGATCCCGATCTAATGAAGAAACTGCTGAACGTCTACGGAGAAGACATGCATCTGTTTGGCTACAAGTGGGATTGGTGGAGAGGTAGGAGCACTTGTGGGATGGAATACGACGATAGAGAATGTTGTTAGAGATTGTTATGTTAGCTTTAGCTTAGTTGTGAAAATTTCAGTTTTGGCTTTAGGATTGTGCAGCTACCTAGTAATCATTTTCAACTCCCACCACCAGGTATTATACAACTCCCACCACCAGGTATTATACAACTCCCACCACCAGGTATTATACAACTCCCACCACCAGGTATTATACTTGTTGTCGTATGGCAGTGGTAATTTGGTAGAATTATAAAATCCATCAAATAAACGTCATTCGTACGAATATGGATGGCAATTGATGGAATTAGCATGCTATTTATATAAAACAGATGGGTGAATTTCACATTTACATCGAAAATTTATTTATTTTCTACACTTTTACCAGGTGATTACAAATCCCGCAATGTATACTTGACCAGAAAAAAGAAGAAGATTACAAATCCACTTTTATTTATCTATTTAAAAACTTAGTTTCCAAGAAATACCGACCGAATTACTGACACAAAACGAGTGGATGTAGATCTAAGGATCAACCTCGTATTTGCGTTTCGTTGCACATTATTTATTAAACAAGCTGTTACATTAATGTTTTTGTCTGGATATTTTCTACAACATATCGACTGGCATCGCGTTGTGTTTTAAAATGGTAATTTATGTGATTGAACATTTTAATAGAAAAACCACAGTCACGTGTTATATAAATGTGGTATTATACTGTGTCGGTTTAGTGTGATGATTCAACGAGTAGAACGGACAACGGTTAGTTAACATATCTAACTAAAAATGATGATGATGATGATGACGATGATGATAATAATAATAATAACGTAGGATGCACTTTTTTCCAAACATTATCATTTCCCTTTACAAGTAAAGGACATTGTTTGTGTCATTGTGTTTGTCTTTTGTTTGTTTGTTATAATCATATATTTTCCGTTGTTTATCCCCTGTTTCCAATCATATCTGGTTGTCATCTTGTACGATAAATGTAAAGTTAAAATTGAAAACCAATTCATATATTCACACTGCTAAACCTAAATTGATTAATATGTATGAGTATTGGAAAATATTCAATTCTTTCCGCGATCTGCTTTGTCAGCTTCGTGGGGACTCGTCTTCATTTGACTTTATAGGAATGAGTGAAGTGCTTAATTATAATAAAGATCCTTCCTGGATATCGCAATATCATAACGTGCTGTCGAGATAACAGCAATGGAAGCGGCGTTGGCTTGTTTGTGAAGGATATACTCGACTTTAAAATACGTAATGATCTGAATGTCTCTATTTCAAATCTCAAACCAAGACACAAGGTGTAATTTACAGACCCAATATCGCCCATATTTCGACGTATTTTCGTCAACTTTGCATGATTTAATGAAAGGAAAAGGTGTGTTCTTATGGGAGATTTCAATACCGATTTACACAATTTTTGCAACCACGAAAACGTAAATGATTATATAAATGGCATTTTTCTCGTGGATATATGCCAGTAATACTTCAACCATCCAGACTATCATTTTCCTCAGCTACTTTAATAAATCATATTTATACGAACGATCTACATATCGTATCGTTATCACTGATGTGGCTGACCATTTTGAACCTTTTCTTGTCGTGTCGGATAAGTCAGCCGAGTCTCCTCCAAACTCTGAATTAAAACGGATTATTTATGATTCAAATATTAAATTATTTAAACAATATTTAAATAAAACTGACTTCAGCGCAGTTTCATACAGTCCCTGCCCTAATGAAGTTTATAATAAATTAATTTCCTTGTATAAAAACGCATTTAACGCAGCCTTCCCATTATAAGAAACCAAATTAAGCAAAATATTTATTAAGAAGGAGCCATGGATTTCATCTGGATTATTAACATTATTAGGCACCAAATCCAAATTATTGTATAGAAAACTTAGAAAGCAAACCCCATTAAATATAAATAAATATAAAATATATACGTTAATTTATATAATAAGCTGAAATGTAAAATGCAAATAAAATATTTTAAAGATATGACCAAATAAAAATAACATGACAAATCTTTGGACTACACACAAACAAGCAATTGGCAAACAACGCAAGAAAGTCAATTTTTCCTCGACATTCACAATACATAACAAATAGGTATCCGCCAAGTTTGAAATAACTGAATCATTTAATAATTACTTTTCTAACATAGATATAACAACTAGCAAGAATATCTTCCAAAATCTTATATGAATTATCTAATTAGCTCTACATATATATCCAGTAGTTTATTGATACAATCTGTCGATTGATCCTATATAATTGAAACAGCTAATAAAATAAAACATAAACTAAACTAAACATCGGGCATGGTAAAATATAAACAACATTATAACAAGAAACTTAATCAGACATCATTATTCCCATAACTCACATTATAAATAGATCATTAGATTTAGATAGAGTCCCAGATCAGCTAAAATTGCTAAGATCAGTCCCATAGACAAAGCTTCAGATCTTAAACAATTACAGAAGTATCGCACAATCGGTTTACTATCACCATTTTACAAATTAATTGAAAAAATCACGTATAATAAAGTCAATAATGCAATCCCTCAGAAATATACAATGTCCATCTTTTGTGAATTATCTAAAGTTTTTGATGTAATTAATCATGACATTCTTATAAAAACTTATTTTTGTGGAATACGTGGTAATGCAAATAAGTGTTTTCCAAATTATCTGCCTGATCTTAAAATAATATGTCGAAATCGAAAATACGAAATCTGGCTTCCAAAACATAACTTGTGGTGGACCACAGGGGTCATTAGGTCCACTTTTATATCTAATATATGTTAATTATATTTCAAAATCTACCAACGGTCACATACTATCCTTTGCTGACGACAATTTATTATATTTTTCTCACTCCAACCTAGCTGACTTATTTAATCAGGAAAATTCCAATTTTGCTGATTTATTTTACTGGTTTTGTGCTAATTGCTTATCCTTGAACCCTACTAAGACGAAACACACAGTTTTTAGATCAAAAAGTGTGACTTCAATAATAATGGTCTGCAAATATTATAATACGGTTGCATATATATATATATATATATATATATATATATATATATATAATTTCTAATATATATATATATATATATATATATATATATATATATAAACAGTTATTTCTAAAAACTTTAGACATAACACACACCACGCAATGTTATCCTACGTATCAGTAGTCTGTGTGGGACGCCTCCGTGGTCTAGTTGGTAGCGCGCTGGACCACAGTTCACTACCACCTGAGTTCGAACGTCGGCGTGGGCAAATCTGAAGGGTGTTTCATCTTTGACTTCGCTTCATTACATTAGGAGGTCGCTCGGCCGATTTAGCCTACCATGTGCACAAAAGTGGCCGTAAAATATCAATCATCATCATCATCATCATCTCAACAGTCTATGTTCGTTGAATAACCACACCTGTCAACAAATAGTTTGGACTGGGACTGATATCAAACCAGCCTATTTGATAGAACAAGGTTCATGTAGTTTCGAAGTAATTTATCATTACTCGACCCACCATCTCCTTCGCTACTCCGATATAATTAACATTGCAAGCAACGAAAGAATAATTTAATAAGTATTATATTACAGAATCGTCTGCCTACGAGCTAATATCTTGAAGCATCTGAAGGAAATACCTAATATAAACTCGAAACCTAAATATATCTAGATATTCTGAAATGTTATTACTAGATTGCTAGAAAAATTAAAGTACCAAATACCTGATATGGGACCAGCGACCCCTTAATTTAACATAACTACTATAAATGAGCGATTGATTGAGTGACTGAGTGCGGGTGAGTGATTAATTCGGTGAATGATTCGGTGATTGAACCTATAAGGAATTTGTTTCAAACTGGGAGTCTAGTTGATCACAGACTGGTGTCATGATATAACATTGTACCCAGTATAATGTAACCCCCCCCCCTACACGGTCATATTTTATAAACATAAAACTACCTGTAGGTAAATATGATACTAGTGTAAAATTATTACTGAAAGATAAGGTAGCCCATTATAAATCTCAGACTATAATAGATCTCAATGTTTCTATTTTATTTATTAGTTCGATAGATAATACAAATAATTTATTCAGCATACTAAACAATCTATATAAAAATATATCACACAAACTTAGCAAACTATTATGAAATATTTAGAAAGGCAAACATCTGTTTATGTAACTTTGTCAAATAATTCTGAAACGGTTGTTTCAAACTGACGTTGCTGGTTAGTGGTTCGTAGTCCTAAAATTGTTTCTACAGATCCCTACCAAAGTTATTGTCCCATCGTAGTTTATTACCAATATAACCATGAAACAGCTCGACAAAAAACATGGCAATAGCTTCATTAAAAATGAAAACTAAAACACCATAATTTGAATGTGGTTTGTACATATGACTGTCTGACTGAACATAGGTAACATTATGTCTGTACTCATTTATGATGGGGCGTGACAGAGACCTGACGGCAGAGGAGAGACGGACGATTATCAGCATGCGGCAGGTTGGAGAAACGGCCAACCGGATGAACGTAAGTGGAAGATCAGTTTCTAGGGTATGGCGGGGGTTCATACAAACTGGCAATTCTGCCAGTCGATGTTAAATCTGGACGCCCAAAGAAAGCTACACTCCGGGAAGAGAGGATGCTGAAATATGTTGTGCAGCAACAACTATTTCTGTCCTTGGAAACTGTTAAGTTGTGCGGAATGACCAGATAGGCAAAGTGGTTTCGCAATCAACTGCCAGAAGAAACATTCATCTCGGGTCTCTTCTGTAGAGTAGAATCGTCAGAAGGAAACCGATGATTGGTCCAAAAAAACAACAACAACAAAAAAACAACAACAGACCTGCTAGAATCCGTCAGAAAACATTACATGATTTACCAGATGTTCTGTTTCTTTAATGGTATGGGTATGTGTTTCTTAGAATGGAGTTGGTCAATTAGTCATCGTGGATGGTACTATGAAAAGTACTGATTATATCGACATACTGGATCATTATCTTCTGGATTCCGTTGAGAATATGTTTGGGGATGCCATGATCCCATTTTTATTCTAACACCACAATGGATCAGTGCATACGGCGCGTAATGTGCAGATCTAGTTAGATGAACATGATGTCCAGGTGATCCATTGGCCGGCTCAGTCACCTGACCTCAACGTGATAGAGAATGTCTGGAGTATGTTCCAGAATAGGGTCAAGAGAGATCGCCCATCATCAAAATTAGAACTGATAGTGCCCGTTTAAAGCATGGAGAGATATCGTTATTGTTCAGCTACATTCCCCGACCAGTTAGGCATGTTATCAGATCACATTGAAGTAGTTATTGCATGAGATGTTCTCAAATTATTTCCAAGTGATTTTGTTGAATTACAAATAAAGTATTATTGTTAGATTACAGAAATCAATCCAAACAAATCCAAAACCACACATACATTATAAAGTATGATGGGACAATACTTTTGGTAGGGATCTGTATATTGGTTTAACAAGCAAATGCAGTTAATGATGTCCTTTATGCTCCATTTAAATTTTTTTTAAATATTCTGGTTAACTAACAACGAATATGTTACTTTTTTATGTTTATTTGTAAATTACTTGATTTTCTGTTAATAAATTAAATGAATCATTTTATTATTTATTTCGTTGTCCCACATGAACCTTTCGTCTGTTTATATAATCATTAGTTTCTAACCAAAATATAGTATAATACTTAGCGTTTGTTTTATACCTAAGAGATAGGATTATGAGGGGATAGTATTATAGAATAACACTGGCTCAAATCCTGGTTTAGTGGTGTCTAAGGGGTGTTTCATCTTTCACTTTAAAGTTTACTGTAGTCCACCATCTGTATACATGTGACCATTAAGTAACAACATTCTATTTCATTATATGTGTGAACTGGCTTCAATTTGACAGCTCGGTATCTATACATATAAATTCACATAAACATACCGACCTAGTAATGCGCACGTAAATATGCAAACAAGGTGTCGCACACAAACACGGGTTGTAAACTAAATCACACTTAAGAGACTAGCACCACGGAGAACAGTTTATGACCCCGAAATTTCTATATATTAATATGGTATTATTTGTTTAACTTGGTTAATATTAGAAGAATATTTAGAACTATTTGTACGTATTTGTCTATTTATACATCAGCAATGTAATGGATGGTCATCGATTGAATTTCATATAAGGTCTATAATACACTGCATTCTATTAGGAAATCTCTCTCTCTCTCTGTGTGTGTGTGTGTGTGGGGGGGGGAGCATTATATCTTGGTAAACAAACTAGTTTGGATTAGGTAAAAAGGTGACTTGAACCGCTTATATAAATCAGGTGCACCTAAATAGTAGAAAGGTTCGAACCTTTATTGAAAGTGTTATATTTATGTTGAAATAATGAAAAGCCTATAGATGTGACTGACTGATAATGCAGGACGATAAGATACAGTGGATGACGCCACCTTCGTGGTTCTTAAGAAGTGCCAGGTTTATAATGTTAATAGGACTCTGTCTTATGGTAATGTTCTATATCTGGATTATGATGACTCCAGACAGAGTGCAGTCTATCTCGCAGGGAGATTTCGTGAAGATGTTGAGCGAGTGTCGTCAGCTAAATGTTGCTCAGGTCACTAACAACAGAACCCTGATCAACTTATATAACATATGTCAGAAACTCTTAAGAAGAGCAACAATGGCAACTTCACTACAGCCATAAGTATATTAGGTTAGTGCTGCAGGATCTTCCAACATTATCAGCATTTTGTTGATACAGTGATTAATTATTTCTAACATCCATAATTCTTTTCACGAGAGAGATTTGTATTCTTAGAAAGTGCTGATAATGATGATGATCCGCTACGTTTTCTTGACATCCAGAAATCTTGCAATATTGATAAGTGTCTTTCTGTGGGTTGAGTGTGTGTTTATTTGAGACTCTCTCTGTGTGTATGTGAATGCGCGCATATATATATATATATATATATATATATATATATATATATATATATTATAATATAATAAAATTTATATATTTTACCTCCGATGAAACAGAAGTAGCTGATATATATATATATATATATATATATATATATATATATATATATGTGTGTGTTTGTGTATATGGAGATTATTGTTTAGTTAAAACATGTCCTAGATCGTTTATTTATATGAGATATTACTTACTCAGTGAGACGTGGTATTGCCCGAAGCGAGTAAATCGTATTCGTTTTATATTGTCCTTTAATATAAATTGACAAAATATGTTGACTGAAAATCGAACAGCTTCTCTAAGTAAATATGCGACAATATGGATAAACAAATCCAAGATAAAAATATACAAGATTGTGCCAAAACAGAGCATAGGACGATTTTTACACTAATACGCGGATATCGACAACGATCTTACATAGGTTATAGGTCATATGGTTGGTTTGTTCAGGCCGTAAGGAAATATTGACCGAAACTATTTTTGGAGTTTTTATTTTTATACATCGTATACACGAGGTAAGCCGTGACCTAATTAAGCAGCTGGATGTAGCTATCGTAAAGCCCCATTATAGTTGTGTCTATATCTGAACTATGTTTAACACAGGAACCCATTTCGTCCTCGTTCTTTTTGTGAACATGTGTACATTAACCGTTGAATCGGAAAAGAATTGCTGAGACGAATAATTTATTGGAAGACGTTAGTCAATAGAAGCATTTTCTAGAGGGCGGGGAGGGGGAAGCATGAGTCTATCGGCCACTAAGCTGGCTGCTATCATTTCGTTTTTAAGTTTTGACCTTGCAACTGGGCCTAGAATGGAGACAATATACATGGTTCCCACAGCCAATGAAATATTATTTTACACAACGGAACAAAGTATACAAAATCTAAAATGTAGATCATATTTATTCAATGTGTGATCGACTATTGACATTTTTATGGTACAGCCTCCTACTAAGCCCTTCTAGCTGTCTGATCCACCCACTTTTATTAAAGTTTTAACTAACATATGATATTAAGACTATGTACTGGTACAATCAGAAATTTCTTCTACAGACATAATATTTATTCACAGGCTCTTTTGTTCTAAGTGAATTTTTCACAGGCAATAATCTTTCCTGGACATTTCCAGATTTTGGAAAATTAATTTGTTATTTTCCAGGTTTTGCAGGACATGTGGGGACCCTGAATATAACACTTGTAAGAGCTGATTGTGTAGATATTATATATTTATTATTATTATTATTGTTATTTTATTAATAGTAGTACTTTTACCATTTCAGTTTTTTTCGGTTCTGCATTGTTTTAATTCCTTGGATATCGATCAAGATGAACTACCGGTTAACTGTTTGCTTTTAACAACACTAATAAATTTAGAATAACATAGCAACAGTGTGTAGGCTGCTGCCAGTGTTTCACTATTGGATCTCTAACTTAGAAGACATCATGGAAACGCTGAACACTGATATACAGTCATATCTTGGGTGAATTCAATGTTATGGCTAAACATTGTAAGACAAACCACGGATGAGATGACGGGATTGCCGCATGTACAACATCCACGGTGAGCCAATACCATATTGTTTTCTTGGTATTTGACGGCCACTGCATGCTGTATCAAATAGCATTGTTTATCAATATAATAAAGATCACCAGGTTCATTATGGACGTCGATTTCTTACTCTCAATTAATTTCTTACTCTCAATTAATTCACTCTACAATTTTTTTTCCAGACATTTCAAGGATAAGATCACCCAAATTATAGATTTTCCAGTTGTACATCACCCTTGCACAGTATTTAAACCAGCAGCACTTACTAAAGTTGCTAAACTGATTTTATCACCCCCATAATAAGTCCTGTGATCTTGATCCTCTGCCTATATTTTTGCTAAAATCTTGTCTTCACACACTAATTGTTCCAATTACCAAGATAATAAATTTTAAACATGCACATGTAAACTTTCTTCTTAAAAAACAATATTTACCAGCCAATGACCTAAACAGCTATAGATCTAGTTTTAATTTATCTTTCATATCTAAAGTGTTAGAAAAAGTCGTATCCAATAGTTTGAATGTTCACTTAAACTGTAATCACAATCCCTGTACTAGATGCACCACTGAGCTCAATTCTTTTCAGAAGTTTGAAATACTACTACTACTACTACAACTACTACTACTACGACTAATAATAATAATAATAATAATAATAATAATAATAATAATAATAATAATAATAATAATAATAATAATAATAATAATAATTAATATTGTGACGGATTTATAATATTCAACGGCAACCTATACCACAAAGGCTGCAACACTAAACGCACAATCACCATATGACTTGAACCGTCGCACATACACCTGCAATAGTATCTGACTGGATAGCCTGAGTTTTCGGGATGACTTTCTAATGGACACCAGTTCAAACAGGTATTCAACTGCCGTGTCATTGACAGATTTATAAGTTGTTAGTAAAACCTTGAAATGAATACGATGTTTAACAGGTAGCCATTGCAGTTTCTGAAGAATTGAGGTGAGACGAACAACATTTCGAGAATTTGTCACTATGCGAGTCTATATGAGTCTATACGAGATATAACAAAGGCATGGACTACAGTTAAAAGTGCTTCTTGTGTCAAGAATGCTTTTAAACAGTGGATATTCTTTACATGGTAGTAGGCAGTTCGGCATACTGATTTGACATGTTCATACATTTGTCAAAAATAACGCCTAGATTATTTGCTGACTCATTAGGGGTAATGGAAGATGTAACCATCTGTAATGCGGGTGTTTGAGATATTTAATACAATGTGATGATGCGAAATATATAATATTTGTTTTATTATCATTTAATCTTAGAAGATTTTGAGTCTAAATTATGTTATATATTGAGCTGTATGTAATGAGGATACAAGTTATATTTAACACCATATCGCTGTGCAGTAATCCCAGGAGGACGGGTATACATTGTGAAAACCAGAGGACCAAGAACTGAACCCTGTGGTACTCCAGATAACAAAAACTGAATGTCAGATAAAATACCATGAACAAACACTCTCTGGGAGAGTTGTTCCAGATAAGATCGAAACCATTCAGGAATTTACTTGACATACCAAACATGTTTTTCCATCTAGAGAAAAGTACATTATGATCAACTGTATCAAATGCAGCAGACAAGTCCAGAAGAACATGTAATACTGGCTTACCTTGATAACTTAATAATAAAATGTTTCACCCGACCAAGGCTGTTTCAGTGTTGTGACCACTTTTAGACTGTTGTGATTCATTAAGGTTATTATTAACTAAATATTTGTTTCAATGGAAAGCAACTGCCCGTTCTATAACATTAGATAAAAATATAAGATTTGAAACAGGTCTGAAATTGCTTAGTATATTACAGTCCAAACTGTTTAAAACAAATTACTATTGGTTTTATAAGGACAGCTTTCATGGATCTTCGGTAAACCCCAGAGATAATGATCTATTAACTATATTACTATTAGTAATCGGGGTTATTAGAACATCTAGACACTTTTTCAGAAGCCATGTAGGCATGGGCTCAACTGCACAGAGAGCGTTAGATGACCCATTCAGCAACTGTCTGATATCAGTCTCTGTAAAAGACTCAAATGTACATGTATCCGTTATCAACATACACGACCTTTATACCATTGGCATACCCTGTCATACGGTGCAGGAATGGAAGTCATCATGTATATTTAGTATATTTTGACAGAAGTAGTTATTAAAACAATGGGCCATATCTTTATCTGAGTTGATAATGTTTGGAAGGAGAGTTTGATGTTTATGTAATACTTTATTCAGAACACTAAAAACAGTCCTTTGATTTCCCTTGAATGCTTTTGATCTTTGAAATTCTTACCGAGCCTCTCACAATGCGTTTTGTGTGTCTTTGTTGCTCGTATATCGTTATTGTATCGTGGAAGTAGTGGTTTTCTTGGCACTTCCTTTGTCCCTAAAGACGCTTACTCATTTACAAGTTCCCTCAATGTACTATTACAGAGATCCACGGGATGATATTGATCATATGGTGGATACAATACATGGGAAGAGATCCACAAATGAGCGAGAAAAGCATCTTTGGTAATAGATTGTTTCTGTAAAGATACATCAATACTAATAAGGAAATGATCAGAAAGCACGGAAGACACAGACACACCCTTGATAAAATTATCATCGTCACGGAAGATGACAAAATCTAAGATGTAACTATATCTGTGTGTTCTTTCTTATACCAGTTGTTTGGTATCTGTATTCCACTGGCAACAAATCAACGGTTGACCACTGTTGGTAGCAAGAGAGTTAACAAATTCAGATAATTCATTGAAGAAATCTGCAGCTTTCAGAACATTTGTTTGTTGGGTAGAATCAGTAAATAATAGCTACACGAACATTTATCCCCAACTACAAGAGTTAGCTGGTAAGTTTCAAAAGACTTAGTCTGAAAGTGCAAGAAATAGGATGCAGACCCCCCCCATTTCTTGTGAATCTGAGCTGCATGATAGAATGAATATCCAGCTGGGGTCATTACCAGCCAGCCAATTCTCTATGATGACAAGAGGATCAAGATCCATATCCCTAATATCAGATATTTGATCCAAGGTTTGGTTTATTCCTGGAAGAAAGGTATTTCTTCTCTTCCCATGGAAGAAATGGGTTACAGTACCCTAATAATGCAAACAGATATGCTATTCACCACCTCCACTCCACCGTATAAACAATTCAATGTCATATTGTACGAATCACAGAGAAGATAATTGTGACTTCATGTGATTTAAATGGTGGTGTTATTGTTAGAGCATTATCCCCCACTAATGTATTAGCTAAACTTAGGAAGTGTCACTTTCAATGATTGAAATCAATTGTTTTAAATCAACCAACCTGAGTTAGTGTACATTATCTTGTGGTAAGCAAACTGTAATATTTGTTAACACGCCGAGGGTATATAAAAGGCCTAACTTTTCACTTAGGTTAGAGAAGAACTTCGACGCTAGACTAATCGGACGTGTACCGATATATATATATATATATATATATATATATATGTGGTTCATATAGGTAGGATTTATTTAGTTATTCGAACCCAGAATAAAGCTGAGGTCAGCAGCATCTGAGGTGTCGAAATGTTTTATATACAGGTTTCTTTTGGACCACAGAAAATTACTGTGGTGTCAAAACAGTTATGATATGTATGTAGCAAGTCATCATTGAACCACATGCACCTGTTGTTTGCTCCAACTGTGGTATCAAATGGTATTTGTTTTTTCGTGCTTCCACTTTTTGTACGTAGCCTGCATGTAGCCGCTTTCCTGTGGGCGTGACATATTTGTCGCGTACAAAAAGCCAATTAGCTGGTTTCCACAGGCTGATGAGTAGACCAGACACATGCTTAGGTATACACATACATGTATCAATATGTGGAGGTATGGAACATTTTATTTTTAGATTAATGTATGTATAGTTGTATTTGCATTTAGATTTATGGAGGTAGGTCTCGAAGGATGTTTAGATATGTTGATGTTCTGTGCCTGTTGCCTCTTTATATGTACCCTAAAAACGCACGCACGCACTCACGCACACACTGTAAATTAAATAATGTGTATTGTCAGCATATTTATTTTAAGTAAATTGCCAATTTTTATATCATGATTAACAAGTTCAACTTCATATATATCTATTGTTCAATAGTGAACTATAAATTTGGAATTGGAATTAATTTAAATCCACAAATTAATTTACCATTTAATTTTTTAATTCAGAAATATTTCTTCCATGACAATACTACTTGGAATATAAACTACTTGGAGTAGGTATTCCAAGTTGTTACTCGAAGTAAGTACCTGGAATACCTACTCCGAGTACCTACTCCAATCAATGATTGGAGTAGCTACTCAAAGTAGGTTATTGGATAAGCAGTGATTGCCAATCACTGCTTATCCAATAGGGAACCTACCCGCCAAAACCATTCGATAGATGGCGCTACGAGCAACCCAGTCCTTGGGATTCCCCAAAAGCAAAGTAAACAGCTGTAGTTTCTTAGGACGGTTAGTGACATTCAACACAAATAGCTTTAATAATCATGCCTACTCTATGATGTGTGCCACAATACAATGAAAGAGGTGGTGATTATTTTCCTTGGTCACAAAAGGATCTACTTAAGAAATTGATTCATGCAGTAAAGAGTATTGAGACATGAAAAATCAGCCGATAATTCGCTACTTGTGTGTGAGGCACATTTTGATTCAATGACTACATATATATAGTGCAGAACTAGTATTCTGACAATCAATATCCCATTATATGTTTATATATGATTGAAATAATTATTTTACATGTAATCAATGCTCCAAAATAAGTTCATATTGTATCATTCTATATCAGTATATGACATATTAAATCATTACTATTGCTATTTGCTACCAAGATAATGAGGCATATTTTACCTCTGATTATAGAAATCTCTGCAGTTCTCTTCAAACTTTTTGTCAGACAGTGAGAGATATTCATCAATCAGATGTTTGGATACCGGCGGGAAAAATGTCTGCATTCTACTATTGATACAGTCTCCAAATTCTATATCCATGTTCTGGTCGCACTTGAAAGTAACCTGATCACACTTGCAGTATTTCTGGACCTCTCTAAGGTATTTGACACAATAGATTACAATATTTTGTTGAAAATTTATGGTGTTCGCGGTGTTGCTTTGAGGTGGTTTAGGAACTATTTGACAAACAGGTCCCAATTTGTGTCATACCATCACATACACTCTGCCAGTCATAGCATAACCTGTGAGGTTCTCCAAGGAAGTGTCCTCGACCAACTCCTGTTCATCATCTATACAAATGATTTACCACATACATTAACACATTCAAAATGCGTCTTATTTGCAGACGACACAACAATGTATTGCATTTCTCAAAACCCAAAAGAATGACAACGAAATACCGAAAATTACATGAAAGCATTATCAGACTGGTTCTATGCAAACAAATTTTCATGCAATGTTCAGAAGACAATTTTTGTTGTGTTTGCTCCAAAGAACACAAACAATAACTTAACATCCATCACACTGGGAAATCAACAAATGCTAAATTCCTAGGTATTTATATAGACGATGGACTTACGTGGGGTGACCATATCAATCATATTGTCAAACAGTTATTCAATGGATCATACGCAATTCATACGGTCAAAAGATATGTCATATCAATACAGATTATATAAACTTGAAATATCACAGAAGAAATCAATCAGAAATATGTGCAATGCTGGATACAATGCACCGAAAACTTCACTTTTTAAGTAGCTCGGCTTTACCAAATTAATGGACATATATAATATTCAACTCTGCAAATTAATGTATTCATACATCACTGGTACTTTACTTACCCAATTACAAATATTAGTTACAAATAATTCTCTTGTACACAGTCATCAAACACGTCATTCCCAGGATCCTCATAGCATAGCTAGAAAAACGAGCAGTGCCGCAATAAACTTTTATTTATCAATGGCCAAAAGCTTGGCTAGCTTTGCCAGACGACGTGAAGAACTACAAGTCATTCAACCAACGAGTAAAAACTATTACTTAAGCACTTATTGAGATCACTGTCACACTGTCTTGATCCATCATCATCTCTACTCGAAGATTTAACATAACACTATATGTTTGAATGACTTATTGTCCTAATTAGTGGGTAGTCTGTCAATGACGTGTATGCATACCAAAATACACATGTAACCTTTTACCTATATATTTATTGTTGTTTCTGTTAAAACATACCAGGTTACATCCTTGTACAGATTTAATATCTTTGGTGTAACTCCAAACTGTATCTACCATGTACTCGCTTCATTTAGTATATATATATATATATATATATATATATATATATATATATATATATATATGTGTGTGTGTGTGTGTGTGTGTGTGTAATGCCATTCTAGATTCAGTTTGAAATAAACATATTGATTGATTGATTGATTGATTGATTGATTCCAGAGTGCAGATCCTTGTATGCGGACATTGCTGGCGTAGACGTTGCCGTCCCTCCTTCATTGGATGTCCCAGCAGCAGCATTGTTCTTGTAGAAAATAAATTATACAGGCGCACCTGCATACGAAGCCGTAACTCAATCATACATAACATTTAAATAATAATAATTAATATTGATTAATATGTGCTTTTCCCTGAACAATATTCTTGCATATATATACATGTGCTCTTCAGGATATCTAGCACTCTTAACCGACATTTATGGTAACCTGCACACAAGTAAATTATATTCTGACTTTTAATTGTACTAAAGACATATCTTGGAATTTCCGTTTATTTGACGCCTTAATCAAAACAAAAACAAACGAATCGAGAGAATAAAAAAACCGATAATGGTGTTCTGTGGCTGATCTGTAACTATGGGCGCCGCAAAAGTAGGACTGGGTCGCTCGCAGCGCCACCTCGTAGATTAATTCCGGAGTCCCTCATTAGTCCCTTTGATATATTTGGATTACGTTACGTAACCAATTGTAATAAAAGCATATACCAATATATGGAATTGAAATGGAATTGACAAAATGGAATTGACCCCATGTCTGGTTGTGTTCCTAGTAGTAGAGATGCAAGAGAGATAAATGATGCTGGAACACCAAATGATGCTGTAGCCTTCCACCACGTGAGGGGAGGTAGAGATTGTGCCTGGTCTATGAAGATTGATCTTGGAAATGGTGATTCAGTCGCTTGATACAAAATTAAAGGTTGTCAAATGTTCAACACCATGGGATGATATCCATTTTGTAACAACAATCAAGTGATCTGGTGAGAGTTTAGCACCCTTGTAACTGGGATGTAGAGCATATGCAACAAGGTGCTTCGTTGTGATGGCTTGGTTGAAATATTTCTTTGTTTTTATTTTAGCTAAATCACTTCACTGATTCCAAACGGAGTTCGTGTACATTGTCTGGCGTGGTTAACAAACTGTACTGTTTGTTAACACGCCGAGGGCCTATAAAAGGCCTAACTTTTCACTTAGGTTATAGAGAAGAACTTGCGACGCGAGATTAGTCGGACTTGTATCGAAAGGTTCATATAGGTAGGATTTATTTAGTTATTCGAACCCAGAATAAAGCTGAGGTCAGCATCTGAGGTGTCGAAACTATTATATACAGGTTTCTTTTGAACCACAGAAAACTACTGTTGGATGTAAACTGTGGTGTCAAAGTAGTTATCATATGTATGTAGTAAGTCGCCAATGAACCACACCCACGTGTTGTTTGCTGCGAGCTATGACGTCAAATGGTATGTTTTGCGTGCTTCCGCTTTTTGCACGTAGCCGCTTTCCTGTGGGCGTGACATATTTGTCGCGTATGAAAAGCGAATTAGCTTCTCCCCACAGGCTGATGACAGACATATGCATAGGTATACTCATATATGTATCGATATGTGGAGGTATGGAACGTTTTATATAATTAGATTGATGTATGTATAGTTTTATTTATATTTGTGGAGGTAGGTTTCAAAGGTTGTTTAGATATGTTGATGCTCTGCGCCTTTCTATGTGCACACACACACGCACGCACATATCTTAAAGCACCGGCGTACGCGTACGCGACAACTTTTTATTATACAATTATAACTTAAGCTAAATACAAAACTTATGTTGTTGTCATGGTATAATACAGACTTTTTATAATCCATTTGTTTGTTACTCAGTCATATTAAAATCAACATTAACTTAGATGGATCCTGTTAAACATAGATAGTCTACAACAAGTCGGATTCGACATGATCCGTTCAGTTCACTGGTTACGGAGTTCCAAACATCATTTCTGTTTCCATAATGAAGTTTTCTGTTATTTATCAATTAACATTTCGTTTCTAAGTAATTATAAAGTAGCCTCTTCTGTATCTAGTTGCTGGCGAATCTCTGCAACTTTCTACAAAGACAGACCCGATGTCTAAATCCAATCTTATTGCTTGTCATTTTTTATGGTTGATCAATCAATATAACACTTCAGATAATTTCACATAGGAGATGATGAGTTATTTCAAATTGACAACAATATCGGGATGTTATCAGCTCTACAAGTGTTAGAGAAAGGAAGTCCGATTATATTTTGACTATTTTGGCATGTATTACAAGACAATCGTGAGCGCGTGTGCCCGCGAGTGCGTACAAATAAGTTGCATCTATACGGACCAATTTAATTCAGAAATAATGTTGCTACATCATAACATCCTGAGAGCGAATTCCTTCCTGAGCCATTTTATCTTTTTAATCTGGAACTAGTGCTATCCAAGGATACAAAAATCGCTTTTCGACAAATAAAATCAGAAATTAACAATTCCGGCAGCCATTCTTAACAACTAATTCACTTCGGTGCATTATGATGGTCTGTTCACTAAAACAAAAGTTTATTTTTTAATTGCAAAACACTTTTTCCCCTTCTAAATTATCATCAAAGCAAGCTCTTAATAAAAAGGCTTCCAAAATATTATGGAATGGATTAACGTGTTTTGGTTTTAACTTAATACACTTTGCTTATTTGAGGTTTATGTAATAGAGATATATACCTCGTGGATATATTATAGGAACAGTTCACCTTCATTTAAAATTTTCACGACTAATACTGCTATGTTCACAAATATAATAAATTATGTCAAAATATGAAAACGACCACCCACATATTAAATATTCTAGTTTAAAGTGTTAATTAATCGCCGATGTCATGTGCGCGCCGCCATTTTAAAGCTAGACACAGACCGGGTGTTCCTGAAACAAGAAATTTGACTGGAAGTCTGTATAACCCATTTAAAAGCATGTAAACAACTGTTAGCCAAGAATAATCCAGAACAAAAGGTAGTAATCTCGCTAAATTTACATCATGACTGACCTTCAGCGATATCAGTTTGAGTCAGAAGAAACATTACAAGATGAAGATGATTCTGCTTGTTTCAAAGAAAGGAATCGTTGACGAGAACGCTAGGAGAACAGGGTACCCTGACTTTTGTCTATGTGAACTCTGTGCACCAATGTACTCCTGGGTCAGGTGACGTCAGAGCACTTGACTATTCTCCTTCCCGCCTTCGAATCTGACATCCAGTACAACCGTAAAAGCGGCCCTCCAGTAATTTGGATTATTTCCCTATATATATGATATCTGGTATAGTTCGTGATTATTATTGTGAAATTTTTGTTTTATAAGGATTACATATTTAGGTAATATTATCTGAGGGTGGACGATCCCTTTAATGCACATTCATTACTAGTCATAGCCATTTAATTTTATATTATATAATATCATACACCTTAATTATGTTTTTTTAATTGGTCTTAACCTAGTTTCATCATAGACGACGTTCGACCTTCAGCTCTTCCAGGTTTAGTATGATACACGTTCAATGTAGCGCATTCTGCCCGTCCGTATTTAATATAGGGGTCGCAATGTTACAATGACCTTACGTAAAAAACAGATGAGGGAGCTATACATGAATAAATTGTGGAACACCGATGGCGAATAACAGCGTCAGATGTGTTCTTCTACTTGTTATTTTGAAATGCGGGTAGTGTTCATTAATTCAAACATTCAGGAAAATAGTTATTTCTGACTTGGTAAAACGGGAAATTTCATTTTGGTTCGGTCGAGATTGAAATCGTTTGTTAGTTTGAGGAGTAAACTCATCACAGCCATGAAACACTACTGGTCTAGCATACCTGTAACTAACTAAATCAGAATTATCAGAATGGTTTTAAAGATTCTTCACAAATACGGATAGTGTTACATTAATTAATAAATAAAGATTAAGGAGTACTTAGCAAAGGATTTGATAAATCCAAGTATTATTAGCGACATGAACAAATCTAAACGCATCACCCCCAACCGAATAAAGGCAAATACATTTCCAAGTCCAAGTATAGCCTTTAATGTATTTAACTACTCAAGTACAGGAACATTGTCGTATTTGATCCCGTCCTTGTTTGAAATTACTGCACGGAATAAGAGGGTACTCGACTTGAACAAAGAAGATCATGTGAACGCAGCACCTTTCGATTGAGAGGACAGTCACTAATAAAATTGAAAAGGCAACAGACTTTGTACAGAGCCAAAATCGTCAATTGAACTAATTCTGTGGCGTAACAACTTTATATTAATATACCTAACACTTAACGGAAAGTTGATCTTTGAGAAGTCGACGACATTTGGAGCGATGAGTGGTTCCCTTACGGTCGACTCGAGCCACTTCTGGGAAATATGGTGACTATATGAGGAAATAAAATGATCAGACGAAATATTGCGCAGACTTAAGTACAGACTTCAAATCCAACCTGGGTCTTCATGAAAGAGTGCAAGATATCATTTTGGTGGCAAGCGTTTATGAAAATAAATAAATAATCCGAAACTTTTGACGTCATACGAACATCATGCACATCCAACGAGAAACTAACTAATTATCACGTAAATGGAGAAAAACAACTGATCCTGGGGACTCCCTGCTGGATGACGTCACCTTAACCGTCCTAAAATTCGCTATGGGAGATCCGAGGCGACAATGACGTAATATAATCAGATGCCGAAACAGACAACCTAAAGTGAACAGTTTTGAATAAAGAAACAAAGTACCGTGCGAGAAAATGGTTTCTAAACTTAAGAACTTGGGCTTTAGCTCAAATGTTTGGACACAAGTGATTTATTGGCCTCGTCTACTTTATTTTCGAGTAACTAACTAAATAATCCGTCGAGGTTGTCTAGACTCAGCCAAAAAGAGCCAGTTAGGGTTAGGTTAAGGGTCAGAGTTCGGTTTAGGTTAGGGTAAGGGTTAGGGCTAGATTTAGGGTTGAGTTAGTTTAGTGTTAGGTTTGTGGTTAGGATTAGATTTGGGTTAGGGTTATAGCGTGAGGGTTGTATAACTTGTCAATTAAACAACGTCAGTAGGTTGATTAGCCAGTGTATATCTACCTATATTTAGTCCACTGCTAGGACTCTGTATAATATGTTTAGATCAATGTTCTGAGTAGGGCCAATACGCTACCCATGCACGTTTGGCGAGGTTGCACTTCGAATTTAATTAATTTTACGGCTTGTACCTCAGCAATATTATGGAATTATAATAAATAACCACAAGGACAGTCATAGGCTTATATTGTTAAGTTGTACTGAAATTTATATCGGATTTTATCTATGCTGTTAATATGTTAGAATTGTTTATTCATTAAATCAACTTCTAAATTAATCTAGATTTTAGATGAGTTTCCTTTGAATTAGAAGTTGTAATGTAGTAATGAGTAATGTTCCATGTATTGAGAGGTTAATAAATGATTTTTGTATCTGCTAAATTTCTTCTGTTTTAATAGATGTATTAACCTTCTTTTATTTGGAAGAGATTTGACATGACTTTGTAATAAATAACACCCAAGTCAGTGACAGAAAGGAAGTCGCTGAGGCTTTCAATATATATATTTTTTCAAAAATAGGACTCCAAACTGGTCTAAATGTTCCTAAAGTTAATAAAAGTTTTAAATAATGTATGTCCGAACCCACACTCCATAGTATATTTCTAACTCCAGTGTCGCAATTTGACGTCTTAAACATAACGCTAAACTAAAACCTAAAACCAGCTCTGGTTATGATGGTATATTGACTAAACTTCTCAAAGCTACTATTAATGAAATACTAGAACCTCTCACTCATGTGATAAATATTTCATTTGAAACTGGAAGACTACCTAATAACATGATAATAGCAAAGATCATCCCTATTTATAATCTGCTGATAAGACCCTATTAAAAAACTACAGACCTATTAGCCTACTCCCAGCATTTAGTAAAGTAATAGAAAAACTCATGTATAAAAATAACATCATTCCTGAATACCAATAATTTATTCTTTAAGCACCAGTAAGGGTTCCGGGATAACCATTCGTCTGTTCATCCAGTTCTGCATCTATTAAACCAATGTGCTCTATCTACAAATCATCCTGAACCTGAATTTACATTAGCTATATTTTGTGATCTGAGCAAAGCCTTTGACGTAATCAGTCATGATATTTTGTTAAGCAAATTACATTGTTACGGAATACGAGGTATTGCGCATGACTGGTTTAAAATTTTTGACGGATCGTGTACAGTATGTTGAAATTGACGACACAAATCATTACGTATTTGACTCGAACATTGATATTCTTTTCAATAATGCAAACGTATTAATTAATTCTCTATTTATATGGTTCTGCTCAAATCGACTTTCGCTAAATCCCACCAGAACTAAATATATCGTTATAAGACCTCCATCATTAAAAGGTGATCTTTCCCAAAAACATATATTGATCAAAAACACCCTCTTGCGTAGAATAGGTAAAGATTGTAATAAAAAGCGGCCAAATTCTTAGGTATTCTAATTGATGAAACTTTTACGTGGAAACCTCATCTATCCCACATTAATCAGAAATTATCTCGAGCATCATTCTCCTTAAAACAAGTTAAACATTTTCTCCCTAAGCAATGCATGAAACCATTATACTATTCACTCATTCATTCTCATCTTTCATAAGGAAACCTAGTTTGGGGAAACGTGACTCAATCAGCTTTACGTCAGACCATTTTGTTACAAAAACGGGCTATCCGTTTAATCAACAATGCCAAGTACAACAGCCATACTGACCCACATTTTCGAAGTTCTCGTATATTAAAGCTCGCTGACTTAGTGGAATACCAGGCAGCACTTTTTGCGTTTGATCTTAATACTAAGAAATTACCAATATCATTTAATGACATTTTCACATTCAATAGAGATCTGCCAAACACCATGTGACATGACCATTTATATGTAGCAAAAAGCTATATTTGCTAGTAGACTACCGTTGATTAGCATTCCCAAAATATGGAATAAATGGATGAATGTGCTGACATACCAAACCACACGTGGTCACTTTAAATATCAACTTAAAACACACATATTTGACGCATACACAGAAAGGGTGAAATGCTACAACCTACGATGCAACGACTGTTACCGTTGAACCCAGGTTATTATCAACCCCATTTTATTAGTTTTCTGTGATAGACAAAATGACATAGGTCTGTACGACAAAATAATTTTATTATTTCAAATTGTAGATTCTTGTCCTGATGCTTCTCTTTTCTCCTCGTCCCTCTTATTTATATTGCATCTCTTACATTATGATTAACGCTAGTATCGTCTCCTTCCTCTCAGTGCTGTGATACTCTAGGACACCTCAATCATAGGGCCAGTAGTAAGACACCACTAATGGTATACTGATCCTCTCAATTTTCATTTAATTATTTATTCAAATCAGTATGTAAGTCTTGTGCTTAATATGTGATGTATATATATATATATATATATATATATATATGAAAATTGAAAAAAAACCTTACTTACTTACAAGTCGGCTTTAAACAGGCATTAGACAATCTAACTGGATATATACAAGGATAAAAGTTAAATAAATGGGGAAAAGAGTAATAGTGGCATCTATTGTATAGAGAATGAGTGGGCTGGGACTTGAACTTAATTAGAAAGTTGGATTTGCCACTCATTTGGTGCAGTTGAAAAGTGTAATAAGTAGGCCTAGTCACTTGTGTAGAATTAGTTTTTACATGATTTATTTTACGATGCAAAGGTGCGTTATGATGTGTTGTGACAGATATATGTCTATATGACCATTATTATTACTGATCATGTATTTCAGACATCAAGTTATGTTTCTTTCACATAATCACCATGCTAAAATATATTGGTCAATTAGCAAATATGTTCTGGAAATAAAACAAGGCAGTGAATTAAATCGATGCAATTTATTATGAGTAAATGCTATCACATGACATGAATGTAATATGAAATAAAATGAACACACATCATATACAAGGTCCACAAGTAGAAATCTGTGAATGTAATCCTTATATATGATATATTTTGTTTTATATTATTTACTGATATTATACAAGTCCATTTTTGAATTTAAAAGTAATAATTACAAGCTTTTACAAGTGTACATAAAGACAGAAGAAATAATAATTAATGAGACTAATCAAACAACAATGCCTTAATTTCAAAGGTTTATGATTCGTTTTACCCTTGCAACTATTGAATTATCTTCTATTCACACATAAAACATGGTGTAGACGGATATTAATATAGAAGTCTAAAACAAACTGTAATGTATTACAAAAATCACATTCAAACTTTCCTTGTATCTTTGACAGCATGAGTGTTACTAGTATAGATCTAACTTTACTTATGTAGATGATGTTTTCAATATTATTAAGGAATTCTGCTTCTATCAATGTACACACTTCCGTTAAATCTGAACAGCAATAAACATACCGGAAGAATTTGCTTTATTTAAAAGACCAACTAAACCTGCAGCACATTTACTATACTTCATTTTTGTATATTAAACCCTCACTGAAAACACTACCGCTAGCAAATCCAGCTTTTTGTGTTAATTTGGGAGCCATTCTGAACACCAAATCGCTACAGTAAAATGAAACATAGTTCTCTCCAACTTTGAAACCTAACTTTTTAACATTGTTGTGTATATTCTTCAATAAATGTGGTGGATCATTGAAGACAATGACACGATTATTGTTGTGTATAAAATATGGCTTGCTACTAGATGCTCCTAGTTTTGTGACCATTGACTGATTATTTGACCCTTGATCACATATTATAGCTTTGATAAAAAGGCGACATGTTCACTTGCAATTTTAATACACGCCAAAAGAAGATTTTCCAGCAAATCAGCACTTGGAGTACTGCTGGTTACAAAATAGCCAATTGGTTGTTCCCACTTACATGCTAAACCGTTCAATATAAACACAACCACTAGCAAAATATTTAAATTTTACAACATCTTCAAAATCTTCCACCTCACCATGCTGAAGCTGATATGACACATTTTCGTTTATTGCCAGTTTATAATAAACAACACAACATAATTTTAACTGGTCTGCCATTACATTAACCTTAATTTTGAAAGTGTATAAGAAAGCTTTATTAAAAGTTGGATACATTTTGAGTTTCATAACACTTCTATGGAGTGTTTTCACTGATGGTAACAGGAACATTTTGACGAGGAGCTTTTACGTTTGTGGACTGGAATGTTGAAGTTGATATGACACAAAATCAAGAGCTGGATCAGACATATGTTTAGCAAGTTCTTTCACCGACTGAGCTACATACATGTCACCCATAGCTATTACTTTGAGTTGAGTGGCCTGGTAATTTGTACTCGTAGTCTGGATGTACATGCTTTGAGTTTCTTTTTCCTGTGGGTTAGATAAGTAGATGGTGACCATATTGAACAAACTGTAAATAAAAAGCATGCGATTTAATTATGATTAACCCCAAATCTAAGTCAAATGACATGGATTAATTATTCAGTTTACCAAACTCGTAATAATCACAACCACAGCCATTTCTTCAGCATCAAAGGACTTGTGATATAATTCATTAATTGTATTTCAATATTAAAATGAAAGATTTCAGAATTTGCATAGAAATTCAATGATTATTGATTGGCAGCAAGCAGGCTGACTGCCATAAGCGGGCGATAATATAGCATTATAGTTATTTCGATTATTTCGCTCGGCTACTCTTTCTCAATCATATTTGGCATGTTACCTAAATCTTCCCCCCTTGTAAATTTGAAAAATGATAGTTCTGGACATTTTCTTTGACGGTTGTGGGAATCATGGACTCCACAATAATCTTCTGTCTTCAATTGTTTAGATCTATTCATTTTCGCGCTATGAATGATACGGTCAAATTTGCTGGTAATCTACCATCTCTACCGCAAGGCGGCAGCATTGCATATTTATTACACGCCAAACAGCCAGCTGTCCGATCTTCCCCTATACAATCTTTGGTTACACCACATTCCGCAGGTGGCGCCACTTTGTTTACTTCGTTATTTCACTGGCTACCTTCAGTGACCGGTAATCGCCGTATGCCAGCTCGACGGGTTGTGGAATTTCATTCACAAAATTCATACAAATGATCCGTGGTAAATTATCAACTCCTCACCTCGAACAGGGTTTTGGAAAATTATATTGTTTATACCGCGTAAAAACATTAATAACAGTGATGTCACATCAGAAACATTTCTAGAAAACACTAAAATGTAAATAATATAGATATTTTGATTTTAATTTATGTGTATTTTATGGGTACCTGATGTCGTCAAGCAGGATTGAGGTCCGTTTTTATGCGAGTTCAAATCCCCGATTCGCCTTATTTTCTATGATAGCTTTTACTAAAGAATTCCAATGGATAAACAATTTATGGCACAAATCGGTACATATGGTAGACTTTAAACAAAATTACCTGTTATTTTTGGTTTATGTTAATCTTTCATGTCAGTAAGGTTATGTTCCTTTAGAGTTTAGTATTCACCCTTTCCCCATTATTAGTTACAATGTACATGCTTTTGGAAATAAAATGGCGATAATGTAATTTTTTGAGTGTAGTGTTGGTCAGTTTAGAGGCTTTTAACAATGCCGTCTGGATATTATTAATATTCCTTAAAATCCTATGCCATTATTTAAATCATTTATTTTTAAAGAGTGATGCAATTCTTCGAGATTATAATTATCTTTTACTTTTGATAATAATTGGAGTAAACAATTGATGTTTGGGACATTTAAATGTAATTGAAAAGTCGCCATTATTTTCAAAGCTTAGAATTATTTCTTGAAAGATATTGGGGTTCAACCATTTATTTGGTTTACAGTATGGATGGCCGCGAGCATCGAAAGGATCATGGAACAACCGGTGACCAGCTTGGCATCCTCTTTAAATCACAGGAAAAATTCCTCAGCACATTGAAACATATTCCACGTAAATATTTAAGCCATCGGGTTTGAAATATTTATGTATGCAAGCAAAAACAAATGCAGTTTATCCTGGTACGATAGCAAGCTTGCCATGGCAATCGTGTTCGACCGTGACATAAACAGTATGCCAGACACTTATATTCGTACAACACTTGCTGAGCTAAAACAGGTAGGTGATCGCCTTCGTACAAGATGAAATATGTCTGTATTCAAAGACAATATGACTAAATCATAGAAACAGCTAGGAAGGATGGGACTAAAAAGACCGGCAGAACCAAGCATTAGCAGTACTGGTACTACTAGTGTGCCATAGGTTGTGGTAGTCAAGGTAGCAAGATTCGGTATTTTTTGCAGGCCAAGTGGAAAAAGAAACTCATCAGAGAGAACAATGATCTAGGGTCTAGAGTGTCTGTTTTACAAAAGTGCAAAATTAATTAGCACGTGACAACAAACAGCTAAAGACTAAGAAAAGAAAACGGGATAAACATATTAAAGAAAGGAAATAACGAATACAAACCAAGCACTGAAACGTAAAGATCAATCTATTGCTTTGTGGATCAACAAGTATCGTTTCTTGAAATAAAAAATATAAACTACCACCATTACCATGTAAAACGAGAATAACGAACAACATGAAGTTGAAGGTTCCCAAGCAGAAGCAATCCTGCACTTCAAAGCAAAGTATCAGCCCACTCCACCTAAATACAATAATTTGTCGACACATTCGACTACCCACCTTCATGAAATGTCTAGAAACATCACAAAGATTAAGCAGGAAGTTAGGTACTGGCAAATTCAAGCATCATATTATGAAGAGGCCCTTAAGGAATGAATAGACAAAAAAGACATGCAAAATCTAAGAATAACGCACCAAAATATATCGAATACCCTGAAATTAGTAGTTGAATAGTCCACAGGGAAACAAATAAATGTTCTCCTTCCATGTTATGGCAATCAAAACCACATTTCAGGGGAATGAAGACTATATCGACGGCAAGTTCCCAGTGGCTTAATTAAGCACAATAATATTTCCATCGTGACACTTCAGAACTGGGAGGCCACTTGATAGTAACTGAGCTAGTTAACTTCCGAAAGCAGCATTCTGATCAGTTTGTATCAACCGAGCGGTGATGACACAGCAGACATATATGTTAGAACAATCACAGATTGTATTGCTACTGTAGAAAAAGAGTAATCGTAAAACATTCATCAGCAATCCAATCGAAGAGAGTGAACATCATGACATATAGTTGTGAGATCAATATTAAAGTTCACAGAAGTGTTTGGACGCAAAGTTTAGGTGTGCCATGTATCCATCCATTAGATGGTATGACTAAGAAATATGAGAAGGTGAATAGAATATAGGATTGTAGTGTAAATATCAATTACCACAAGAAGAATGCTGAATTTCTATTTCTTTACCATGGTGCAAGAAATATCCAGGCTACAGTGTTAGATGGACGGCCAGACTATTTTATTATGCTCAATTTAATTGTGATGAAAACTTGGTAACCGTCCTGAAGATAAAATCGTCTCTATTTATATCCTAGATTTGTCGGTAATCATTTATACATTTGCTTCTTAAATAGTGGCTTAGTGTATCATTTCAACAGCACGATACAGTATTATTTTCCATTTGCGTGCCCTACAACAGATGCTGTTCAGCAGAGTGCAGTGAATGCTCTCAAATTCGATATCCTAAGCATTTTAACCAGAACACTAGGAATCGCCGGGAAAGTAGTAAGTGATCATTGGACGCGTATCATAGCAACGATTCCCAACATCTTTGATATGAATTAATACCATGCACAGGCTCAGGTCGAGTTAAAGGCATGGTCAACGGACGTCAATTAACAGTTCGGACGTAATGCCCCTCGCGTTTCTAAGATGTATCTGTGAAAGATGATCTAGTACTCGAGAGTTTCCTGAAGCTATATAATCACAACAATGACACGGTAAAACTGCTACAAGACCCGTGCAATGCCGGCCTTGTTAAATATAACGAGGGAGAATCCTGCTATATGACGCCAGACGAGTTGATCACAGACATTATATGTGGTAATCTGAAACTGCAACAATAATTCGAAGCCCTTGTATTATATCATATTCCTATGGAGATTTGCCACGTGAAGCTCTATGAGAGGGCCGTTTACATGCTTCTTTCATGTTAATACCTTTATTATAACCACAATTATCCAAAATTTCCTTTCCTCCTTTTAGGTTAATTACAATGAATGGGTCACAGCTTTTGTGCCAAAATTCCTAAAACAAGAGGACACAATATAATAGTTTTAATCTACTCAGGAGGTTTTATCATTTCAAATTAATTGTATTTCTTTTCAACAACTTTAAAGGTGATCTAGCTAGACAAAGGTGAATAAAACACAAGCTATAAATTATGAAAATCGTGTTAATAAACCATAAATGAGGCCGAGAAAACGTGCAAAAATAGGAATTTAGAAAACATGTATAGAGAACAGTTCTAGCATGCCATTTGTGAATAAATATATGAAGTGCCAGATATTGTAGATATTACATTCAATGTTACAGAATAAAATATGATATATACAGATATAGTACATTGAATACGACACCAATGTATCTAAACACATTACAGATCATATTGCATACAAGATGGCATGCAGTAGATTATTCGGAAAATATTTGAAACATGAACATTTCAAAAACTGGGCAGGGAATAATATGGATATAAAAATGGATGCTGTGATGTTACAGTCCGCATTAATAATCACAACAAATTATGCATTACTCTAAAGGAGTTACTGAAATAAGAACCTAGAAATAAGTATATATATATATATATATATATATATATCATCGAAAATATTTCGCAGATGTTGGTAATTTTGATGCGTTAGGTTCAATCGATTAGTTATTCTTGATGATTTTAGTGATATAATTTAACAAATGTCAGAGGTTCATTCTATTGATTTAATTAAACCTGCCTAAAACAACAAAATACCAACAACACATCTACAGCTACAGAAACATTTTGAGTTAATACTAGAAGAAGCGTAGCACTCATTAATTGAGCGAAATATTTAAGTTAGCTTGTTAGTGAACCATTTATTTGCGCACGACTTAAGTTAACATATTTGTTATTTGCCATTCATTAACGATTCAATATCGAACCGATTGTATCATTTCGATGTCATGTTTTGATTTAATTACTAATTTTAATTTGTAAATGTGCCGCAGGCAATACTCAGTCACCCACTCACGTACGTACGCACGCACCCACGCACACACGCACACACGCATACACGTACACACATACACATACACACACACTGGTGCACACACACATATTTACATACACATACACACACAGACACACACGCGCGCACACACATATCATCATCATCATCATCATGCTGTCAGTCGCTGTGCGATAGACTGCTTTAATTTTATAACCACCCCTATCTATTTAGCTTTCTGTGGTGAGTCATCCTAAGTCCCCCAGCTTCAGGTTTCTCTTGAGAGTACCCCTGAACCGGAGATGAGGGCGTCCACTGTTTTGTGAGATGAAGACAATAATAATGTATATTTAATAATAATAATGTATATTTAATAATAATAATGTATATTTAATAATAATAATGTATATTTAATAATAATAATGTATATTTAATAAAGCGCCCTTACTAGCAGGAGCCATTCAAAGGCGCAGTACAAACAATATGTAATATAATAATACCCCAAATCATATGTCTGTAAAAACCCTGTAATAATTATTTATCTGTTTTAGAAGAGATTTAATATTTTCAAGAAACGACACATTTCTAATATTTGCCGGCAACTTATTCCACAAAGTGGGGGCTCCAACACTAAACGCACAATCACCATATGACTTGAGCCGAGACACTGGCACCTGCAGTAGTATCTGACTGGATGAACTGACTTTTCGTGATGACTTCCTGGCGCCATATCATTAATAGATTTATAAGTTATTAACAACATCCTGTAATGGATACGCTGTCTAACAGTTAGCCAATGTAGTTTTTGAAGAATTGGGGTGATATGGCCATGTTTTCTAGTATTTGTTACAATGCACTATTCTGAATTAATGTTATAATCAGATATGCAATATAACAGGGAGTTACAATAGTCTATACGAGATGTAACAAAGGCATGGACTACCATTACAAGTGCTTGTGTCAAGAGTGCTTTTAAACAGTGAATGTTCTTAAGGTGGTAATAGGCAGCTCGGCATACTGATGTGACATGTTCATGCATCTTAATACATTGGTTAAAAATAACCCCTAGATGTTTTACTGACCCATTAGGGGTAATCGAAGATGCACCCATCTGTAATGCTGGTGTCGTTAGGGATTTAACACAATGTGGTGATGTCAAATATATAATATTTGTTTTACTATCATTAAGTTTTAGATGATTTTGACTCATCCATAGCCGATTATCACAATACAATGTTCTAAATTCTTCAAAGAAGAGGAGAAATTTAACTCATTGTTAGGATCCAGTGATATATACAGCTGTGTGTCATCAGCATATTAGTGATATTTAACCCATAGCTGCGGAATGATTTCAATAGGACGGGTATACATTGTGAAAACCAGAGGACCAAGAACTGAACCCTGTGGTAGACCAGATAATAAAAACTGAATGTCAGATAAAATACCATGAACAGACATTCTCTGGAAGCGTTGTTCCAGATAGGATTGAAAGATTCAAGTACTTTACGGCACAGACCAAACAGGTCTTTTAACCTAGAGAAAAGTACATTATGGCCAACTGTATCAAATGCAGCAGACAAGTCCAGAAGAACAAGTATTACTGGCTTACCTTGATCAAATGACATCATAATATCATTTCAATTGAGAGTAGAGGATCTGCTTGGGTAGTCTGTATGTTGACACCCCCAAGAAGTGTTAAGTCTACAGGAGATTCTTTTTGGTCAGAAATATTTCCATAGCGGACAGCCCTGTCCAACAAAATGTTCCTTGTTTGCCACTTTTTCCTTCCAGGTTAATATCATGGCGCACCAAGAAGGCATGCAGCTTTTCACTGTCCAGGCCTCGGCTCCGTATAGTTAGGTGGGTAATTCGGTTGATCTTTCCTTTGAACCGCGAGGACACATGGTGGTTGTTTCAGACACTCTGGTGTAGTCGGCCGAAAGATGCGCTAAGGTTGGCCATCCTCCTCTGTATTTCAGCATCAATGCGTCCATCCCTTAATACAGTGCATCCGAGGTAGGTAAATTCCGAAACAGAATTCAGCTTGTTTTCATCATTTATGATATCCTCTTCTGAGTTGTAAAACAAGTTTCGTCCTCATTTAATTAATTGAATTACTAACAATAACTATGACGTAAATCACGTGACGTATGACGATATTACGTGACGTCTACCAACAAATCATACATTATCATTAATCATGTAAATTTAGGTAATTCCGATGACCAGTTCCGAATTTAATAAGAACTTGCGAATATTCTGCCATTCTTTGCCTTCCTGAATGCTTGCAATGATCCCTTCAGATTGTACCCTGAAGCTTGATGACAGCAATTAGATTCAAACAGGAACTGAATAATCTCTTTATTAGTTAGGACTTGAGCGCATTTTGCATGGAAAGAAAGAAACATTCTACGGCGGCAATATGCACAAGAAACACAACAGTTAAACTTCTTGCCAGGTTGATCAAGTCTGGAAAATCCGCAGCGTGATGAACTTGAAGTATGATTTTCCATAAGTTTGACAGTGAATAAGTGGAATAATGCTGAGATGTGACGAAGTGCTTAAGCAAGGCCCATTCTTCTTGAACAGCTACACCATGTATGTTTTACTCCTCTCTATTAAATAGACTTCACCTACTCAAATTGGTGCAATTCAAATGTCGAATTCTAGTGCGCCATAAAACACCGAATCTTATGCCATGTTGAATCGATTTGTTATTTTCAGTGAGTTTGGTGATATATTGTGGTAAATATCAGAAGTCCATTGGTTCAAGTAAAACTGACAAGAACTACAACAGGCCAACGAAAGGTCAACAGTTATATGAATATTTACAGTTAATGAACGAAATAGCGAAACATTTATTAACAGAGCTAAGGATTATAAGTTAGCTTGTTATTGAACCAATTAGCTGCCGGTGACCTAAGTTAACAGATTTGTTATCATTCAGAAACAAATCAATATCGAGCTGGTCCGGTAGGTTCTAGGCTGCGTAAGCATTTAATTAATCGGATTTATATCTGCCGAAATAAATTACAGACAATTATCTGATGGCAGATCCCAATTGAAATACACTTCTCCTCCCCCCAAACACACACTGTCTGGTTGGTTGGTTACTTTGTGGCTAATATAACTGTACACGCAGCGTAGTCTCTATGTTGTATATGTCCAGTCCATCTCTAATAACAAATGGAATGTACAGCATGAGAGTTCTGACCATTGAACTTATATTACTACTATCGGTCGTCTTATCTCCGGTCTATTTCATACTGCATGGAATACAGACTCGAGATGAAGAGAAACCAAAAGGTGAGTTAATAAATAAATGCAAATGACCTCTGTTTGTGCCTGAATATTTATTTTTGCTTCCTTATTCGTACGTGAGAGTCTGAGATTTTATTTGTGCTTGTGTGTGAAATATTGTCTGTATGTATGTGTGTGTGTGTGTTGGGGTCTATTTCTCTATTGCTTTATTATATATATATATATATATATATATATATATATATATATATTCTAATACTGCTTTATTCCATCGTAAAAAATTTTCGCTGTTACGAATTATACTTGAATAATTAATACGTAAGGCGGGGTATGAATATATATATATATATATATATATATATATATATATATATTCTTATCCAACAGAGTTGCTCAACGCACGCTTAGTACCTGGTGGAGGATTCTCGGATACAGTGAACAGTTCTGGGCAGACAGATGATCCAATAAATGGACAGCCGTATAGACATAATTCAGTTCGTAGGGACATTAGATATCCGGACATCGTCGGATATCCAGTGCAAGGTGTAAATACGACGACTTGTCCAAACGCAATCCGAGTTGAGACGTTGAAAAAAAGGTGTGAAAACTCACCAATCCGGAACTACAAATACGGCGACGGACCGAGGGAACACTTGCGCCACGTCGTACTCGATCACGACAAGAAGTTGTTTTACTGTCTCATTGGGAAGGCTAGCACGAAGAGCTGGCTCAAGTACCTCGTCAACTTGAAACACAGCAATCAGAAGGGTCACCTGAGACACAACAACTTCCTGCAGACAGTCGGCTTGGAGATGTACAGAAACATGCCGCTGGATCTTGTAAACGAAACGTACAAGGATTATTTTAAGTTTCTGGTCGTCAGACATCCGCTCCAGAGGACGGTGTCGGGATACTATGAGATGGTCATCTTACACAAGAGGTACAAGAACGAAAGAAATAAACTGCTGAACTTTACCGAGTTCGTCGAGCGAGTAACCAGCAACATGTTGGATCTAAACATGCACTGGCGCCGCTACATCAATCTATGTCTGCTGTGTAAGGTCGACTATGAGTACATCGTGAAAACCGAAACAATGGATGAGGACATAAAAGGCTTCAACAGAGCAATCAGCGTCAACGATGAGGAGATGACGGTGAAACTAAGTCATCAGAATCCGTTTACGGACAATGACGAGGAGGACACCACCCAATACAACCATCACTATAAATATGACAAGATGCTCTACGAATTGCAGCGGAAGGATCCCGATCTAATGAAGAAACTGCTGAACGTCTACGGAGAAGACATGCATCTGTTTGGCTACAAGTGGGATTGGTGGAGAGGTAGGAGCACTTGTGGGATGGAATACGACGATAGAGAATGTTGTTAGAGATTGTTATGTTAGCTTTAGCTTAGTGGTGAAAATTTCAGTTTGGACTTTAGGATTGTGCAGCTACCTAGTAATCATTTAGTTAGTTTGTGTGTTTGTTAGTTAGTTTGTTCTTTTGTTTATTTCCTATATTGTTTACTTCATTAGAAAGATCATTATAAATTGACAACCTTGACTAAGTATGACTGAAGAGTTTTTCCACCAGTTATGTTATAGGTGAGAGTGTGAAATAATTGTTACTCAGCAAAGATCCAAATGATAGAATTGTTTTAATATGTTGATTATGTCATTCTAGTCATATTTAAGCATTTTGTCTTGAAATACATGTAGTACTGTTTACATAGTTGAAATTTATTTTTTAATTATATTATTTAATTGAACTCCACCTGGTTTTATCATAGACGATCGTTCGACCTTGATATCTTTAGTGACGGTTTATTATGGTACATGTACAGGGTAACGCATCATTGACGCTCGTAGTTAATAAATGGACCACCATGTTAAAATGATATTACGTAAAAGGCAGAAAATGAGGGAATTATAAATAAATTGTGGAATATGGATCGTAGATAACATCTTCTTGTTATATCGAAAGGCCGGTTGTGTCGATTAAATGAAATATTCCAGAAAATATTTAATTACGACTCGGCAAAACCGGGAAAGTAAATACCCTACGAATTGGTTTTGGTTCGGCCGAGATTGTAACTGATATCAGTAAATAATAACGCATTTGCATTAAATTGAAGTAAATTAATCTTGTAGGCAAATGTGAACATCCAGAGACATTGAAGTTTTTACAGCAGCAACCAGATATGTAAACAATTAATACGTCAATAAAAAAACTCGCTGGTATATGGCATGTTGCTCAAGAAATATTTAATATACTTTTCATACGGATTATTCTCATACTATATTAAACAAAACAAAACATATGTACATTACATAGTGCGAGTGTATAGTACAAATATATAATGGAGAAAGCGGGGCCGGCCGCGTATTTTGAAAATATATATTTAATATCTGGATATGTGTTGTTTTGAGAATTAAATATGCTTGCTAAGTAATATACTATACAAATAGTAATCCACTTTAGTTCACGAACGAATCAGTTGAAAACGATGTAGTTGATTCATGGTTTTAAAGTACGACAGTTAGCTAAGTCTGTATATTAAAGAGGCACGTACATGTATAATGAAACATTTAGTCAATGAATATAAGCCACACAAATATAAGCCTACTCTTACTACGTATTTTATTTTGACCAATACAATACATACACAATTTGTGACCTGAATATTACATTTAGCATATATATATATAAATTTCAGAAGAAACACAGTGTGTTATTTTCCCAAAAGTAATTGTGCTCTTGGTGTACAGCTAATGTTTACATACGGTTCTTACAACTCAACCGGTGTGAATTATGATGCGGACATTAATCAGTGCATTGTAGGAGGTAAGGTACTTTACTATTAATAATATATGTTGATCAAAGTTATTGGTGTGCCTTATATGCCTGGTGGCAGAGATCATTTATGTGTCTAAATCGTTTCCCCAATATGTAGAAAGCCAGTGTTACACATATGTATGGCAATGTATAACGTGTTCACCAAGTTGTTCTCAGGCATCATTTTCAAGAGCTAATGGCCAGTCCGAGACTTGGATGACTGATAATGTTTCAGGCCACATAATTGTTGGTAAGGTGACTCGAGCTGGATATTCATTCCATCATGCAACTCGGATTCCCAAGAAAGGTGGGGGAGTCGACATTGTTCTTCGTGATTCTTTGAAGTGTGAAACCCCTTTGCGCTTTCAGGCTATGACTTTAGAAAATTACCAACTACTTATTTATCGGGGGGGGGGGGGGGGGGGATAAGTATGAGTGTAGCTAGTATCTACCGATTACATCCAATTAAGTAAAATGGTTTGAAAGCTGCATATTTCTTCAGGGAATTTGTTGACTCTCTTAGTACCTATGGTGGCCATCTGCTGATATTAGGTGATTTCAATATACATTGGGATTGCCAGAGGAATGCAGATACCAAACATCTGGCTGATATTCTTAAATCTGCCAATCTCAGGCAGTATGTCCAAGAAAGAATACACAGACATGGTCACATCTTAGATCTTGTAATCTCCCGTGATGATGATAATTTGATTAAGGTTGTGTCTGTGTCTGGTCATTTCCTTATTAGCACTGATGTATCTTTACATAAACAGTCTATTTCTTCTAAAGTTATTTCATACAGCAAATATAAGTCGATTAACAAAGATGCCTTTCTCGCTCATTTTCAGGTATTGTGTCCACCATAGGATCAATATTATCCGGTGGATCTCCATAATAGTTCATCAAGGGAACTTGTAAATGAGCATGCGCGTTAAGGGACAAATGAAGTGCCAAGAAGACCACTACTTCCATGGTACAATAAGGATATACAAGCTGGAAAGAAACACAACATGTTATGTGAGAGGTTATGGATCCGGACTGTTTGTGTGTTCAGTATGAAATATTCAAGGTCAACAAAATGTAAATTAAAAATACTCTTGCCTCTGCCAAAGTAGAATAATACAATAAAAAATGTTTTTTAAATGCCAGGGAAATCCAAGCACTGTTTTTGTGTTGTGAATAAAGTACTCTATAAAGATCACACTGTCCTTCCAAGTATTATTAACTCAGAGATGAAGATATGGGCCATTGTTTTAATAACTTCTTCTGTCAAAATTAAATATACATCATGGGTTCCCTTCGACCACATTATCACAGTGTATGCAATTGGTAGACGATAGATAGATAGACTTTATTTCAAGTAAAACATCCATAGAGCGTACATTCATACATATGTAAGATTTCGAGACCACTAAGCCAATAAACAATAAATGAATGCCCTGAAAATACTGAGGATGAATATGGGACCAACCCAAGTGTTTTGACTCAGTTGGAAACAGGATTATTATCATAATATTTGTAGATACCTTTTTACTTAATTAAATATTAACTTGGAGCTTTAGTATATCTGATTGGGCTAGTTTGCAATAGAACACCGAAATAATTTATACCTTTGTAGGAATAATATATGTAATAAAGTAAACATAGAATTAATATATGTTTTATTAAGTTTGTATTCTTGCCCTGCAATGTATACACGGGCTCACTTGTCTCTCTCTCTCTCTCTCTCTCTCTCTCTCTCTCTCTCTCTCTCTCTCTCTCTCTCTGTGTGTGTATGTGTCTTGCTTCGCGCAAATATAACATAAAACTATTTACATGAGTGAGTGAGTGAGAGAGTGAGTGAGTGGTTGAGTGAACGAGTGAATGAGTGAGTAAGTGAGTTATAGAATGCATTTTCATCACAATTTAAGGAATTATATGGTATAATTGCGAGTGTAGTTGACCACGGACTGGTGTTAAGATATAATATTATCTCCATTATAATGTAACTCCCCATGGTTATATTTTATCATTATAAAATTGTCTGTATGGAAATATGATACTAGTATAAAATTATTACTGAAATATAAGATATCCCACTATACCCCAAACTGTCTTATCGTTCAATGGATTATTTTTTAATTTAACAATTCAAAACGAAGATAAAAATAATTTATTCACTAGTTTATAAACATTTCACGGACGTCTCCGTGGTCTAGCGGTAGCGTGCTGGACCACAGATCACTACTATCTGTGTTCGAATCTCGGCGTGGGCATATCTGAAGGTTGTTTCGTCTTTGACTTCGCTTCATTACATTTGGAGGTCGCTCGGCCCATTTAGCCTACCATGCGCACAATAGCGGCCATAAAAGATCAATAATCATCATCATCCCATTAATATTTCATAAGAACTTAGCAAAGTATTATGAAATATTTAGAAAGGTGAAAATTTATTTATTTAACTATGCTAAATATTTAAATGGTTGGTTCATAATGTCGTTCCAGGTTAGTGGTTCGTAGCCCTAAAATTATTTTTATATCAGATTAAGAAGGAAATACAATGTTTGTATGTGTGCGCGCGTGCGTATGTATATATATATTTGTGTGCGCGCGTGTGCTCGCGTATGTGTCTGTGTGCGCGGGCGTGCGCGTGTGTATATAGCAGTTTATAAGACACAGAAAGGTCTTCACTTTATCGTATCATCAACATGTCTTAGCTCTTCTGAGAACAAATTTCCTCTGATACGAGCTTTATTATTCACTTAACTGATTCTTCAGTTAAATAATAAACTACTTAACAGTTGCCATACAATTTACTACCTATATATTCACCATTTAACCATTAAACACACATACTTCGCGATATCTAGACAACAAGAAACACTCATAAACAGCTTCATGTTTATTTTATGATTGTCTTATCTACGTTCTGTTGATAAGCTAGCCCTGATAAATTATTGTATTAATCATAGAAGAGATCAGACGGATGTACAGGATAATAGTTGATTACAGACGGAACAGGCGGTTGGGTGAAATATAGTCTATGTTCATTGTCTGAACATCAGAATACTGAAGATGGCGCTGTGTCTTTTCTCTGTTGTCACTTTTATAATGGTTTGTTGTCATATTACAACAGGTAAGCTATGACGAAGTCTAGTCAAGGTAAAACGGTAATACCATTAACAAAACTACTGGAACTTGAGAGAAATACATATATTGACTTGAATATTTTATCCTAAAAATCGGCCTCTGATTAATCATCCAGACTCTCTCTCTCTCTCTCTCTCTCTCTCATTCTCTATCCCCCCTCTCTCTCATTCTCACTCACTCACTCACTCACTCACTCACTCACTCACTCACTCACTCACTCACTCACTCACTCACTCACCCATCACTCACTCACTCACTCACTCACTCACTCACTCACTCACTCCACTCTATCTATCTATCTATCTATCTATCTATCATCTATCTATCTATCTCTCATTTCTCTCTCTCTCTCACACACACACACACACACACGCACACGCGCGCGCTCAGACACATACACTACCACCCCGCAGACATACGCCCGAGAGTATGTATATATGATAGCATACACACCAATTCACTACATACAGTTATTAATACAAGCTTTTAATTCTTTTCATATCAATACAATTTTATTTCAAAGCGAAGCCCTGTGAGCCACTTAGTCAGAAAATAGCCACCTTTGGTGAGAATACACCGATCGGTAAGTTACAGCATATTACGTGATATTTCTCTATATTGTAAACAAATCTTAGCAAAAAGAACGTCATTGAAAGAGTCAACTTGATAGGTTTGTTTACGTGCGTGCGTGGGTGTGTAATCGTATTTCTAGAACTTGTACTGTTTAGTTATATAATGTGCTTTTTATCTCACTGAATAAATGGTACGTTATTCAAATAGTTCATTGTTCATTACAATGTGTGGAACGAGCTAATGAATATAGTGTACTTGATCTGATATATTTTGTGATTAAATAATTAAAAGTGATATATGGCATATCGTAGTTCAATATGTTAGATATTGATTTTGTAACTAATATTACGTACATTCCCCAGTCCTTTTTACTAACGTTTAGACCAGCTACTGTACATCAACGATTGTGTGTGCGTGTGTTTGTGTTTGCATGTTTCAGTAGCATATAAAAACCACTGAGTGAGTGAATGAATGAGTGAGTAAGTGAGTGACTAAGTTAGTAACAGAACAGGCGATCATGTGAGAGAGCGAGCGATTGAGTGAGTGGCTGAGTCGGACTAGGTGAGTGCGTGAGAGCGAGCAAGTAAGCTGCGAGAGAGCAAACTAACCAGTGACTGATAATAATATATGTCTCAGTTGTATCTTCTCCCTCTCCATCATCCCATGTTTCTAGAAATATCTGTGTCGTTATTAAAATGATAACATAACATAAGATAATATTAGACACTAATATCACCAATTGTCACTAATATTATTGTTTGATTCTAAATAAACTTCACGTAGATTTATCATCGTATTAAATGACACATTATCTCACCTATTCAGGTACAGTGCTATTTAATTGGACAATGGATCTAAAGGGTGCCGACAGTTTGTGGATTGAGCCATTATCAGAGGATGACAGAGATTTTCTCATGTTAGATGATTATTATGTTAGCAATAACATGGATATTGTTATCAGATTAAATAAATCTATTGATCTGGAATTGATTAATAATAAACCAATAAAAGTAAGTACACAATAAATAGATACGTACACATATATATATATATATATATATATATATATATAACACACACACACATATATATATATATATATATATATATATGTGTGTGTGCGTGTGTGCGTGTGCGCGCGTGCGTGTGTGTGTGTGTGTGTGTGAATATGCATGAGCATATTCTCAAACATATATAACAATATGAATATATACGAACACACTTACCAACAAACAAACAATATATTTTGGTTGACCCGCCGAGAGCCTATAAAAGGGAGAATATTTCACCTTGATCACACAACAACTTACCTCGTCGGACCTGTAAGACATCTGACCGTAACGTTAATATATATAGGATGTGTTTAGCCATTTGATCCTAGAATGACGCTGATGTAGAAATATCCCGATGTATAGGTTTCTTTTGAACCACAGCAGATTACGGCTGAATGTAAACTGTGGTGTCAAAATAGTTATCTTGTATTCTCCACGTGGGCGTGATACATTTGCCCCGTACGAAAAGCGGATTAGCTGGGCCCCACAGGCTGATGAGTAGCTCAAACATATACACAGGTCTATATACGTATTAATGTGTGGAGGTATAGGTTTTTGTGTATTCAGATTGAATCATATAGATTTATTTGTGTATACATTTATGGAGGTATGGGTTTTAAACGATGTTTAAATATTGATGTTCTGAACTAGGCCCAACATATATATGTATGTTAACACCCCCCCCCCCACACACACACATTTCTATCAGTAGGCAGCAATGCAATATTATTTTTACTATAATATTTATCAACTTGTATGATGATATTTTTATATTGTTATTACTAAATATTTTATTCTATTCCAGCCTCCTGACACAGATGAACTGTTACCCTGCAATTTTACTGATAATCACACATTTGTTGTATGTCACTTTGTCTAACTAACACACGCTATGCTATCCATTACACTTAATGATTAATTTACATTTAGTAATTACCTCACATTCAATAATTACTCTACACTTCTTAATTAATTACAACTTTCCTGCAACTTCTCTATTTCAGAGAAACAAAATTCGTATTCAGTACACGATATACTGTCAGCCAACGGGAGACGTGGTAGGTCGCCGATATCTACTACAGGGATTGATTTCCTGTTGTTGAAAGTGGAAATCATTGACCTGAAAGAAAACTAGACCGAACTCGGCCGCTGATTTGATGGCAAAAAAGTCCCAACTTCCGGTGGTGGCAAAAGGAAAACAGACTGCTAAAATAAGTTTATACATTCTGTACGTGTCGTTGGTTGCATAAGCCGTGGAAGTAATACAAAAGAAATATCTTTTCATCGGGTAAAATAACACATTTAAATAGCTGTTAAAGGGTTTCGTTGAGGCCAAATTAAGCTTAACTATTATCGTATTTAGCCTGTTCGACAACCCCATCTCTGGCATCTGATCCCAACTACACTAGATCTACATACTTGCATAACACGACATTTACCTATTCGATGGAATATAACAGGACAGCAGTAATACAGATTCTCTGCACACACAAAGCCATAATGCACATATCACAATAAATATCAGTATTCATAGGTTCAAAACTCGAAGCGCAGCCGCTTTAACGTTGCTTTTTGCACCTACTGGAAGTCAGGCGTTGTTTGGTCATGGCGGCTCAATCAAACACAACCGAGTGTTCGGTCTAGTTTTCTTTCACGTCGGTGGTGGAAATGATTAAGAATTAACCCTTTTCTAAATATGGCTACTTTTTATGTATTATTTCAGAGCACCGTTGTAAATCACATCGACGTGTTTATATCGGAAGTGAATGAGTATCCACCTCGTTTTCACTGTGCGCCATATTACAAGACCATTTCAGAGGTAACTATAGTAACATAGATAATTCCGTTTAATAAACCATATCTAGCCAGCATATTGTTAATCAAAAGATTCAGTTGATCTGATATAGTGCAATGGCACTATCTGGAACCCCATTTTCTTCATACTATTACCAGAGAGCTTAAATATAGAGAGGCGTTACTCTTGCCGCGCCATGTTGAATTTCGAACTAGTGGCGCCTCCAGCGTCCGGAGGTATTTCTCAGATAAACAAAAGCTCTCTGGTTGTTTACATGTGATCGTGTACATGTGTGCGATGGTTGAAATGAATTGCCAATACTAGTACTATATGTTACATGATCACATACTCTTTTATTAATAAACACTTTAATTGTTCACACATTATATTGAAGGAAACGAAGCTCTGAAACTGTAAATAAATAATTAAGTAATTTCACAGCCCAGTCACTTAATTAATTCATAGCCTACAATTTGCGATCACTTGACAGCTGATCAGAAAATAACTGAACGTGGTTTAGGTTATTTCACAGCTTTGTGTGTGGAAGGCGTAGTTTAAAAAAATGAAAACAGTTAGGTATATATGAGGTAAATGCATACAAACATACGTTCATCGTGTCAGTTTATCATAGTCCATACATTTTTATTTATTTGGATATAGACATATAATGATATATATAGCTATTATAACGCAACAGTAACCCAATTCACCATATATTCATCATGTCCGTTTATCATATATTAACTAAAAAATTATAAGTTCATTTAAAGTCTACACCTCAATAATATAGACCATGCAATATAGGCCTGCCCAGCTGAGAACAAAGAATATACATGGAATATTAACAATGTTTATGTTTGCGTTAACATGTTAGAGATAGACAAATTAGTACTTTCATACAATAAGCGCATCAAATCTCTTTGTTATCAAATGGACAGAATAACCCAAATTGCTTCCAGCTCTAAACAACCACTACTACAAAAATATGACATTTAGTCCAGATCAGTGAACTGTTTAAAGTTAGACAGACTATACCCAGAGATGTAATAGACACATGCATTGATTACTGTAACAGATAACACCAGTAAATCTGTAACCAAGAGATTGGCCTGTTTACATGGTATCTCATCATCATAGAACTTCAAGGACTGAAACAGAACAATACCTTGTAAAATAATGACTTGAACCAAGTGCATACACAATGTGTAAACACATGTTTTCCTTTTTTCAAGTTGGTTAAAGAATTTGATTTGATATGCATTTAAGTTATGAAGAGAAGTATACCAATTAAAGCACATGAGCTGAACATTCAAGTACTAATTCAGGTGCTGATAATCCTTTTTTTTATATTAAGGGCTGACAAAATTTCATGGGTTTGGTGCCTTTTTCTTATTTAATTAATTTTATAATACCAATTTTCACCATTAATATTTATAAATATTAATTACCATCACAGCTGGCCCTGTCTCCTGTATAGGTCTCCTATCTGTTAATACCTTCCTCTTTGATTCCAGTGGATGCATGCGGAAGATTTGGTACATAAAAATAGTTGGAATAGCATTCTAGATAAGTTTATCTCTTGTCTGGTTCATGAATTCCGTTTCAGTGAAATGCATATCATTCATTCTACAATTAGTATGCAAATAATTTAAATCTTTCCTCATCATATATCTGAACGACAACAATTAATAACCCATCTTTTACTTCTGTCAATAGAAAAAATAGTTGAGGTATTTAATAATTAATTTCATAACATTTAAATTATAGTCCATATATATATATATATCAATAAGTACCAATTGCTTACGTTTAAAAATAAATATGGATGTAGGTGATCATGTAAATACTCAGCTACTTATAATTATTGTAATTAGGGAAAAATTATCTGATTATAGTAATGTAATTTTAGAAGTCCAATTATATTATTAACAATAATAAAGTAAAATATACCTCCCGCCCATAACATCTTCAGTGGCTCCAGTACATGTAACTGTAAGCTTATGTATATCTTACATACCCATTTTGTGATTAATAGGTTGATATTGTTCAATAAAATTTAATCAGATTTTGTCTGAAACAAATATAGATCTAGATAGATCCTGCTTGGGCCTACTGCTTGAGTCATGTCAAGTAGGAGCGTGTCTACTTCAAATTGTTATGCTTATTTTTTTAAATATCCTTTACACTAGCTTTCATTTCCTTTCGGGGATGTCTTTATTTGTGCATACTTTTTCTGTTACTGCAGCCGAAAGCGGCGCAGAATGAACCAGTGCCATTAGGCGCCATGTTAACGAAGGGAGTTGTCCGTGACAATCTACCTCCAGTCGCTAGGGCCCTGGCGCTCCATGAATTAAAAATGGCGTCCCATGTTAAAACGCGAAGTAACACGTCTTGTTATAAATAGTCTTTGCTATTACGATTGATTTCATATAATAAGCTCATCCACAATGCTGTTTTATGCCATACGAAATGGACTATAATCTGAATCGAAATAACTACTTACCAGTCTGTTATTATATAAATACAGTCAGCCCCATTGTTTGCTTAATTAAAGAATGAATATTATCCATATCACTTAATTAACCAAATTCTAACATCATTTCAT